>JABUQX010106403.1:12500-29389 GCA_015478945.1 Trachelipus rathkii | reverse complement strand
CTCCTATCATAGAAACACTTATACTACTATTTCAGTTATATATATATAATATATTATATTTATTATATTATAATAATATATATATATACCCTACAGTCCCTATATATAATATATATATAAATTAATAATAACCTGAAGATAGACTTTTTATTTTTCTATTTCATATTATATATATATCTACTATATACCTATATATTATATATAATAGAATATATATATACCCTATATAATCAGCTTATACTAATATATTATATATATAAAACGAAAAAAAAAAATTATCTGACTTGGTTCGCCTCTATATTATATAAATTATATTATATATATAATATATTATATATTATATATATATAATATACTACTAATCTCCTATAATACTACCTAATATATATACTTATATATACTCACATTATACCTATATCATTATATACTATAATTATATATATACGTATGATATATAATTATAAATATACATAAATATCATTATCACTTAGTCACCGCACCTTCTCTCCACGACTGGGGGTAGGTACGTAGCATGCACTGAGAATAGAAAAGGTTAGTGTAGCAAAATAATTAGACGAAGTCCAGCAAAAAGAAAAGCCATCCCCAAGCCTTACCGCCCCCCCCTTGATACCTTTTAGTGAGAACTCAACTCGTCCCAGTAAGAAAATCCACCCTAGAAGCTTCACGCGACGACCCCTCACTATGGCATTCTCTCGCCAAGTTAGGCGTTAATTTAGCCTCCTATAACCAGTGTGCCACAACCGTTTTATCACAAACAACCTCTATTCACTCCTATCATGCACCTTTCTTCTCGCCTCTGCTATAAAAATCAGATTCCTCCTTCAGAATCCCCTTTGCTGGACTCATCCACTTTTTCTCGGTCAGTCTCCCCCCTGCGTGATCCCCAGCATTTCGCCTTTACATCCCGCCCCCTTAACCAACCAAACTATTCATCCACCTCTCCCACAGAATACCAAAAACCCATCTCAAACGTAATATATCATGATTGCTGTGCATCCCCTTTTTTTCCCCACCCCACTCATGCTAATACCAATATCATTCCTCATTTATCGAATTCCTTCTTCTACACCGTAACACGCGGCCTTCTTGAAGATTTGGTCGTTCCATGCTGAACACAATTGGCTTATAGTCACCTAAAAGATAAAGGGATAGCGGGGCGTACTCATCGGTGTGGTTGTCAAATCGTCGTATTGTGGTATCTTCTTCTTCTTGCACGACAAGCTACCAGTGAGCGTGAGCTTCTTTTCGATTACGTCACTTCATGTCGTATCTACCCGGTCGCTCGAGTGCCTAAGTTATACCATGCCGCCCCCCAACAGCCGAGACATCCATTCAATTACTCCAATTTATATAGTCGATCGACCCTCCCGCAGGAAATCAGATTCTTACACTTCCATTAGTAGATATATATTATATATAAATAATATAAATATGTACATATCATATATATATATTAATATTATATAATCAGCATTTATGCTGAAACGTGCGGAAACGATACCGTAGCGTTCTGTATACAATAGAGAGTCGAAGTCTCGTTTCTAACCATATACATACTTACCTAATAGGCGACTATCTCAATATAACCTACCTTCGAAGATCTCTCATTCCACCCGAGTCTACTCACTCTCCATTCTATAGAACTCTCTTTTGTGAATATTATCTTATCCAAACCATAAGCGTGCAGTAGCATCGATAATATATATGAATATTATATATAGATATATAATATATATATATATATAAATATATAATATATATTAATTTTTAGTAAATATTTATATATTTTAGTATTATATATATAATATTATATATATATATATATATAGTAATATATAAATAATATATATATAATTATATATAATTTCTCCAGCGAGGGTGAGTCGGAGTGCGGAGACGCGAGTGCGAGACGTCGAGTAATTTAAAGGTGGTTTTGGGTCGGAAAGTCGGTGTAGATCGTGATTCTTGGTTGCAACAGACTGGCTGGGATAATTTTATGCAAAAGGTGGAGAGTCGTGTGAGACACTCAAGGAAGTCACGGAATAATTGGCTCAGAGTCACAGACTCTGAGAGTCCAAATTAGGGTAACAATTTCAAGATATTGGTCGGGAAGTCACCGCGTCGCTATGTGCACGCATTCAAGTCGGTATATAGTAATCAAGTCGGCGAAATAGTCATGGTGAATACAAACAATTTAATATACTAAATTTTGACAAAACCATAATCAACCGATACCCACAACCTAACTATTACACACACAATCTATAACATCAATCTTAAGGACCTTTATACAGAAAATATTACTTACTAAACAGTAATAAAGATAGATAATAATGGTTGTAATATGGATATGTATAAATAATACCCAAACCATGCACATATAATGAAATATAATACATAATTATACTAAGTAAAGACATCGTCTACGACAGAATGTGGTTACATTGCTATCATCTAAGTATATAGTATAAAATTATTGATATAGTATGTTATATAGTATATTATATATATATAATATATACAGATATAATAATATATATAAATATAATGAACTAATCTAAGTTTCCCCAAAATATAAATTTATTTTGTTTTATTATATCAGAAACAATACTGTTTATTAAAAGCTTAAAGCATGGTGATAAACATCATATGTATATAAGGTAAACTGTAGCCAATAGGCCTAAATTGGTGATTGTATTTACGATGGAGGTAATCGGTGGGGTAAGGTACTAGAAACTCTCCTCAATAAAACCATACTTCGATCAATATAAACCCACTTCAAAATTATTAATTAAGAGATACTTATATGCGCCAAAAAATAATAAGTTAGAAAATGAGAGAGGATAGATGTACTGTAAACATCTAAATAACCAAAAAAAAGAGCTAACTTACATGAAAACGAAATCATCACTTATTGAATAACTGAAGATGCCAGTTTTTTTTTCCTTTAAAACAGATAGAGTTTACCGCAAGAACTTTACCTTTGAGTACACCCTATTTTGCAAAGTGCACATGCAAAAGCCTGATTGTGAATCTTTAAAAATATTTGCTTCCGCATGCATATATCAAATCAAGCTATCCCTTCCCAAAATTTTCATTCACTCTTCACTAGGAAGTTAACACTCAACCCTCCTTCTTCAACCCACAAATAAAACAAACCACCATTAACATTCCTAAAAATCCTTGATCTAAAATTCGACACCCACACTGCACCTTACAATATTCCCTTTGAAATTCCATATCTATTTGCGCTGCCAACTCAAGTAAACTTTCCGCCGGAACAAATCAGAGGTCGTGTAACTTTTCAGATATACTACTATATATAGATTATAAATATATAATATATTATATAATATATACCTATATATAGTATATATACTATTTATATTATATAGATAATATTATATAATATAATATATAATAATAATATATAAGTATAATAATATTTTAATAAAGTCACTAAATAAAATTAATAATTTATGTTTTGCAAAGTTCTTAATTAAATAAATAAACAAATTTAATAATTCTTATCTAGTTATTGGTCCAAAACATCCCGAAAAAGTTCAGCATGTAACTTAGAAAACTGGAAAACTCTAATCTATAACAGCATTACAAAACAAAAACGAAAATAATAATATATAATATATTTTAATTGGTAAGCTGTCACATTTAACTCGAGTATAGAAAAAAAAAAATAATAAAAAAATTAACGCTTTATTTAAAAAAAAATTAAATTTAAAATATGTTTTATTATACCTAATAGTTCGTCTTGAACAATAATTATACAGTTTAGAGTATTGTTGACAAATATCGAGAAAGATCCCCACAACTGCCCGCGCTGTAACTTCCGACTGAGCGACGCAACACAATAACTGGCCAAAGTAACGATCCATAATGTTCCGGATTTTTCTGGTTTTAAAAAACGGACACCACCAGCACACGCAAACACACTACCCACGCAGCGTAAACTAAGAACGCAGTGGAATAGATCAGGTTGTTTCTCGATCAAATAAATTATAAAATCATACGGGGGACAACAAAAAACAAAAGAAAAATTAGAAAACCAACCAAATACAACACAACCTACCAAAAACCAACGAATCCAAGATTTAGAAAGTATATAAGATATATAATTATAAAGAAATATATATACGATAGAGCAAAAAAAAAAATGACTACAAAAAAAAAGAAGCCTAAAAAAAAAAAAAAAGAGAAATAGTAACGCAAATCGGTTATCAAAACTTGGCGACATTACAAATCTAAGTATTAAGAAGAACTCCCACCGTATCAATCCGTCATCGAATGGCCAAAATAGTTCCCTCATACTCCATCCTTACTATCATGAACATGATCTTTCTACGATCGCCTAATAGCCACGCCACGATGACCTCGTTTATATATAATTATATATTTATACATATATAATATATATATATATATAATATATATATATATAATTTATTCTATCTATCTAATATATTAAATATATATTAATAATATTACCTACTATATATATATATTATAAATATATGATATATAGTATAGTATATATAATTATATAGTATGATAAAATGACCTACTAATATATATACATATTATATTATACTATATAATAATAATTACACTTTGAGAAACCTTATATTATTAATATTATTCCTTATACTTTGAATAAACCTCACCACTGCTATTATACGAACGTAGACCGACATCGTAACAATATTAATGTCAACATAAATAGTGCGCGATTATTATCCACGTGATACCCTATATAAATATTAAATGGCGACTATATATATATTATAATATAATAATAGATTTACTGTGATCTCAGGCAGTTGGTCTGCTATTTTCTTGTTGAAATATTTCATTGTGAGCCGCGAGAGACACGAGATGTGCGAGATGCGCGATCATTGACGTACATATATGACAAATTCCAACCGTCAATCTACTATAAATTGCCAGAGCAATCTAAACTAATCCTCTGAGACAATTACACTGAATACTCAATACTCAGAATCATCTCAATAAAAATCATGGAAAACACAATCTATCTCTATAGACTACTATACACGAGTACCTGCCCTCAATATATATCATATAATTAGCCTGACTAATATTCGTACATCTATCTCATCGCTGTTTTTGTTCATTCCAGCAAAGGCTTCTCTCTAAACCTAACTAACCCAAACATTCACTCTCCTCTCTTACTTCTAATATATGTAATTCAACAGTAATCTTCTCACTACTCATCAACCGTCAACCTCTATCTCATAACACATACATACTCTCCTACTCTTCTATCATCTCTCTCTCGTCTCTCACCCATCCTCTCTACATGCAGTCCATACACATTCATCATCTCCTTCTGCCTCATATGCTCCTACAGCTACTCACATCTTACACTCCCCCGTGTATCACTCACCATCATTACCATGCACACAAGCATAGCTAGTCATCACCCAATAGTTAAAACTAACACTACCTTACACACTCTTATGTAACAAAGATAGCTATATATACAGAGAGACATAACATAAAACGTACACTCTAAGCTAAATAATCCTATTATACTACCATTATCACCTCACTATAATTTTAGAGTATAATGACACTGTGTAGAGGGTCGCAATATGTATCCTACTATATAGAGTATTATATATACACGTTAATCATAATCGTAAAAATGTCTGTCCTTATTATTTATATATATTATATAATGCAAATTTTGAATTAGAAACATATAATAAGAATAATATAACGAACTTAGGGCTATCAGGAACCATATTGAACAAATTAACATTGGCAAATTACATTTTGTAAAATACAAGTCTACCAGACCTCAAATTGATATAATAAACACAGGGTTAGAAAAAAACACACATTGAGTTAAGGAGATATGTTTGATATCATAATTAAATTTAACGGATATATTAATATATATATTATCCACTCATGCGTTAATATCTAGCATATTAAGAAGGTCCTACCATATCGCTAATTGGATCATAATGTGTGTTTTCGTTGCCGAAAACAACTCACCGGAGCTTCAAAAAAGTTGAGCCGAAAGCAGAGTTGCTGATTCAAGCCTAATAATCTTTCTTATACTATAATCCACTTGTTAGATAAATACAGTAGCACAATTCCACTGTTACCAGATGTCCCTCCTAAGTGTCAGTTACTAACATGAACCCCAAAATAGGAATAGAGTTTCCTTCGCAACAATGAATCTACATACATATATTAATAATAATATAATATTTAAAATAAAATAATGAATAAATTACTAATAAATATACATATATCAGAATGATAGCATAGAAACAATGAAAACACATAATATTATAAATTACTATTGAAATTATTTACAGAGACTTAAATTACTCGAGTATAATATTAACGTTATCACGTGGATACATATATTAATATTAATACTCCAATATAGTTATTACTTGTATAATATACACCAGTAATTTCTGTCACTCCATATGAAGTGGATCTTATAAAATTACATTCTTTTCTTAGATATAGTCCTGCAGCATCATGAATAAAACAATAGTATAAATAACTATTGATCCTTAAAAAATTACAATTAGCTAATATGCCTATATATATATTATATATCATATAATTAAATTATTATTAAAGATAAATATATATAATTAAAATATATTATAATAAAATTAACTAATATTATATAATATTTCTAATATTACCACTACATTTAATATGATATAAATATATAAAATAAGTTATAAATAATAAGAACATATTAATTATATAAAAAAAAAAAAAAAATAAGAATATATAAAAATAAAAATATACATAATATAAAAATAAACTAAATATAATTCTTATAAAGATTTATAATTAATAAGTAATTATTATATACTGTTATACTTAATTACTAATTATTATATATACTCATAATATTTATTTTTAAATAAAGATATATATCCATAGTATATATATATAATCATATTATATTAATACACACATATAATTATAGTTAAAATTACATATAATAAGAGTACAATAAGTAAAATTAATATATATATATTATATATATATTTGAATTTATATATAAGTACTTAATATTATATATATGCGAAGGTAAATTAACAGAATAATTTCACTAAGTCAATAATATATCAAGAGTATATAATAGTTCATTCTAATTTACTATAAATAGAAATCATATATCAAGTAACTGAATGACATATGCTAACAATAAGATTTCAGTACCTCAGTTATAAATAATGTGAATTAAAAGTGAGAGCACATATATTAATTTTACCACACATTAAATTTAGTGTAATCACATTTATCCTTAATCGATTTTTTAATATATTTGTTATTATATTGATATATTTAAATATATTTTAATAATTATATAATAATATATATATATATATAGTATATGTTTATTGTAGGTGTAATAGATAGGTTTTTCTCTTTAAAGAAATCCCCCGATGAGATTAAAATAAAAAGAATATTATAAATATTTATTTTATATTAATAGGGATTCTACTTACGGATATTGCCTGATTCAAGCTTAAGGAATATTGATAGATATATATTTAGCTTTAATAGCGGTTGATCATAAAATAATTACAAAATAAAACTATGATTATAAATTATTAATGTATAAATTTGTTGTAATATGTAAGGATATTATTATTTATATATAAATAAAATAAACATTTTAATAACTATACTATTTATATATAGATAATGTAATAATATAGTGTTTACTATACTATAATAGTATATTAATATAATATGCTTTGAATAACATTATATTACATGTGTTCATATATAATAGTTGATTATAATATATAGTATATTAATATTAATATATATAATATATATAATAAGTATTAATGTATATATTCTAATATTTTATGAATATATTGCACAATATATATTAATATTATATTATATTTATTATGATATAAATATATATATATAAAAACTTATATATATGACTATATAATATATAGTATATAATATATTAGTAATTATATATATATATTAAATATTATATCTACGATTATTTAATAAATTTATATATTATCTATTTTATGTATTATATTACTATTAAATATATTTATATAAATAATATATATAGTATATTATATATATATATTAATTAATAGGTCAAATGGTACTTAATAATTAAAATATAATTATGATGTTAATATAAATTATTATAATATATATATTATATATTAATATATAATAATCTGATAGTATACGTCTTTAAAACATATATTACTAAATAAACTACTAAACTACTTGAGTCATTAGCTGTAACTTACAATTAGAAATATTAATGAGGTTAACTTTACAGATACTATATGGGGACCTCTCTCTCTCTGTTAAATTAAAGAATATATTCATATTATTCACGTCTAGACGTACTTAACTATTTATCATATTGATGGAGCTCAATCACTAATATATATATATTTAATATAATATATTAAAAATATTATAAAAGGTATATATTATATATATGAAAGCGCGAGAGTAATATTCATTACGCAATTGTTTGAAATGGTAATATTACCCTATGCACACTACATACCATTACGGTATATAAAAACGTTTGAAATAATTATATATTAGGTGTGATAGCATTTATGTCGTGCTAAATTCACCAGTCGAATTTACCAGGTTGACTGAAATTGAATGTCACATTGCTCTTTTAGATTAACACGGGATATACTCACGACAGCAAAATGTATTGTAACTTATTATATGATACAGTATATAGGACATCGATATATGTACTAATTGAAGAAAGATAAAATTGATTTCACTATATTTAACCTCACATAATAAATACTGCTTATGTGATTATATATATATATGGAGTGTATGCTAATGTACTCTTTATTACATGACATCTATATATATATATATATATTATTAGAAATCAATTAATAGCTAAATTTCATTTCTGTATATATAGGTTTTATATATATATAGTAGTATTTATTATATATTCGACTAATGCTGCCATAATATCCAATAAATATAATAGAGCAATTAATTTATATCTATATTTTATTATTGTTTATTTTTATTAACGGTACACAGCGAAAAATTCTCACTAAAATGTTTAAAAACTGTACTGACTCATAGCTAATGACAGGGCGTATATACTATATCCCCACACCACGTGAGCTATCAAATACCTACAGAAGCTAGTTATATAAGAGGTATATAAGTATATAATATCCCACCAAAGCCATCCGCAATTTTAAAGTTTCATATTATGCATCGATTAATTGAGTTTATATCCTAATCTGTTAAAATTTAATAGGCATTTTAATACGTGATATTTTTAAAAATGATGTACACCACACCACATAAATCCTTTAATAAAAGCTGTGCACATTATTATTGAGAGTATTGCCTCCCTTCTCGTTATTGCATTTTGTGCTTAAAAAAATCATTAGCGACTTGAGATGTTTGCGATTCGTTTAGTATCGTCAACTATATAGAGCCAAAATCTAAGAAAATCTCTACTCAACAAGCTAGAGGAATTTCCTGTAACTTACTGTAAATTGCGCCTTAAAATCCTGTAATATACATATATTTATCTTATCATACTCATCAGAACTACGCATACACTCCTTTCACGTATGGATCTATTCACGAATTTCTGCTCTATATATCAAAAACGAACTAAATCTCATATATCTCTAGCAACATGGAAAACTCCTCAAAGTTTTGACACTAAGCATATCCAAAACATGGTTTTCATGCAACTGTTTTAACAAACAATATATACACTACAAACACCACCAGATATCTTAGTATTATATGCCGCGTGTATGTAGAGTATAATCTCGCGTTTTACTAAGAAATACACAATACCCAAGATCTAAATATATATTCCTAGTATAATTTAACCGAGATGAAGTAACCACATAAAACAGGGTGCTCTAAATAGCTTCAATCAATACATAACTTATAAATTTTTTTTTTCTTTTTTACATTTTCTTAACCAAATTACCAAATTTGAAAAATATTTGACTTATAATTGTTTTAATTTCTAGTTTAATGATAATAATAATTTATATTGAGTCAGTATTATACTATAGGTATTATTATAGCCATTATCCTCTTATAATTATAATATTATATATAAAATACATTATATAAATAGTATATATATAAATATTATATATTATATATATTAACATTTTCACGCATTACTAAAAATTCAGACCAGTATATCCAGGCATTGTACCTTTTTCCTATGTTAGCTTTAGTATGATTTTTGAATAGAGATGGCTATTCTAAGAGGCTGACTCAATATATATATTATATATATATATATATTAATAATATATAAATATTATTATATATAATATATATATATATAATATATATATATAAATATAATATATTATATAATAATTAGTTATAATATATTATATTAATATAATATATATAAATCATTATAATTATAAATTTATATATAATATATAATTAAATAATTATATAACAACAATGGCAACTGGAAGTATGAAAAAATGACTTCCTATCTTATTCGAACATTTGGTGAGTCCGAACAATGAAAGAGCACGGTAGAAACAAGAAAAATAAAGTATCATTTGCAGTTTAGTTGTCAGTTCACTCAGTGAGTGTGGCTATTAGTTTCATGAATTTCGAATTTACTTCATCATAACAGGTTTTTTATCTATTTATTAAAGTATTTACGTAAATTCAAAATATTGCAAGATTTTTATTTAGCATTGTTATTGGTATTTATATTTAAATTTAAAAAGTTATTTCATATATAATTAAAATTTAATTGTTCAAAACTTCAACTATTATCATTGGCTGTATCACAACTCGCAAGGCAAGAATCATGTTGCATTGCCTGCTTAGTACACATGCCTTGTATTTTGCGCGCCCTTATTTGTTTCCCTTAAATTTAAACCACAGAATGATCTGCAGAATAAAACGCTAGTCTTATCATTTTCATTACAACTTTTGGTAATTCCACTGGAACTTGGAAATTATTATAAAATTCATAATCTGTAAAAGAATCAAATAATAAATATTAAACAAATCATTAGAAAATAAAAAGAATACTGTTAATAAAACTTATAACTCTGAAAAAATTAGATCATTTTACTAAGTTGCCCCAATAGCACTACTACCACATAAGTAAATAGTCAAATCGTCCCGAGATATTGACTTAGTTATTTACTTTGCGATGCACTGCACACCACTCAATCAAACTGTAATTCAAAAATAATATAAATAAGATAATAATAATACATAATAATACAATATAACTAATAATAATATACATAATAATAATTATAAAAATAATCACACAATAATAAAATAACATAATAATTATAATAAAAATAATAATACACTAATAATACTTTACTATATTAACCTGGGCCTAGGACCCCTAATATGGTTTTGTTGATCGATGATCAATATAGATATCTTATCACTAACTAATTATACAAACATATATGGCATACAGATAATAATTTGAGAGAGAGAATGTTATATTGATATATTTTACTTCTTAACAACATAAAAAACATAGAATTCTAATATTATATTAACCAGATAATTTAATAATATAATTTATGTCAGTCTATTATTTTCTAGTATTTAGTAGTTTTTTTCATATAAATAAATACTGATTTCATATATTAAATAGTTATCTTGATGATTGATTACATAGTAATCGAGCACACGAATGTATAGATTATGACACCGTAAGATATATAATATTAACTCATATTATATAGTATATATATATAATATACTATAAGTATATTTGTTCTAATTAGTTATCAATGTTTCCATCCAATTCTATTTATGATATATATAACTACGTACTCTCCTAAACATATACTACCTCATAATGATGAGTATATATATAATACTATATATACTATATATATATATATATACTATATATATATAAATATATATATATATAATATAAACGTATATAAATATACGTACTGACTAACTTAACAACACTAGATAAGATATACAGATGTGCGAGACTGTTAAATTTACTTAATACTTTATAAATATAATGAGTATAAAAATATTTATTTCGTTTTATATATATAATATATAGTATATATATTATAATTAAGAAAATAGGATGCAACAACCATAAACCAAAAATATTAAAATTTATTGTTTTTTATTTTATAAACAAAAATTAAAATACTTTTAAAAACAAAATCTCTAGAACATGCAAGTTAAAACATTACTCATTATTATATATGGAATTAACTCAGTCAATAAAAGGAATTGATGTAAAAAAGCATTACCATTACCCTCATGTAAAACCATAACTCATTCTAAGACTTAGTCCCTTAACATCCACCAATATTTAATTTTACCAGCCACCTTCCTGTCATTCACAACTTTCCTATTAAACTCTTCATCATCTCCCTTTTCATTCAAAATAATCCTACATATTTAAACTCAGACACTTTTCCAGCTTTAGCGAAACTCACATTCTTAATCAATAACTTCTATAACGAGAAGGAGCTGCCCTCACTCTAACAACCATAACCTCATATTCTATCTACGTTTTCTTCAAGACATCTCCTTTAACAATACCTGACAAATCTCTCTACCAATCCTCAACAAACTCTCTCAGATTCGCCACAGAAGACCAAATCATCCGCAATCCTCCCCTGGTCTCACTTCTCTTTCATCCGACATTATTTTATAATGGATATAATACCTTATAAATATGCCACCAAACCCCAATCCATATACAAAATTGAAACAAACCAAGAAGAAGGCACATCACCGCCTCACCTCGCTCCATTAATATTAAAACAATCCTTTCAATTTGCCTACATATTTCTTGCTATCTCTATCTAGTCGTCTATACGATACTTACTCCAATTCAGAAGCTTCACCACCTAAACACCACTAATATATGCGAAATTATATCATCTCTACTGAGAGCTTCCTTCTCCTATATCGATTAAAGTTAGTCAGTCGTATGTTAAAATAACTCCTACATATTTCCGCGTAATTTTGTCAACTATCTGTGTAAATGTCGAAAGATATGATTCACACATCTTCTACTACAACCAACTCTAATACTATGCAGAGTGATGTTTATGTATCAGGGCTCCAGGACCATTTTTTCGATCATGTAGTATTTTTTTACTTCTTTGTTCCAGATTTTCAGCATTAGATTTCTCCGCATTTTTGTTTTGTTAGGCCCTTCTCTTATCCCTTATATAAAATAGGTTAGGAAATGACCTTATTCTGTGCACTAAATTAGATTATACTTTCAGTTGACGTTGTTTTCTCAGATATGCCAAAATCTCTGAATATTGAAAAGACTGTTGAGTCTTGGCAATATTTTAGTGGGCACGACATGAGAATTCCTTATTTTTAGGGTTCTAATTATTGTTTAATCATTCCAACAAATATTGTAGTCAAAGATTTTGTCTTTGAAGCTACAATATTTGCGATCGAAGCAAACAATTAATCTTTAAGTAATAATTTGAATCAACATTTACTACTTTATTCTGTCTAGATCTGGATTTGATGATTAATACGACAAGTGTATGCTTCAGAGGAAATTAGCACTGGAATTTTTCATTTCTTTACCTCTATCTGTCCTATCTTTCTAATGATAAAGTAACTATAATATTTACATTCACGATTAATAATCACCCATGCACATAATCAACACACACACACACACATATATATATATCTCAATAACAATATCATCAACAATATCAATATTATATATATATATATATATATATATATATATATATATATATATATATATACACATATACATATATATATATATATATATATATATATATATATATATATATATATATATAGTTTGTAGTTTTTTGTCCTCCCATTTTGCTAAAAATACATAACGAACAAAATCTTGGGTATGGGTAGATTAATCGTTTATATCAATGTAATGGTCCAAAAATCGATGTTAGAAACCTAATAATTCAAATAAACAGAAAGTAAAAAAATAAGCCTTGCTATTAGGTAAATTTAATATAATATAAACAATATAATTACAAATAATCGATGTTCAAATTTCTAAAATTTAGAGCAAATTTTGCATAAAATTGATGATATTCGATATTTGATCGTCAGTACGAAGTCAGCTGATAGGTTATATTAACTTTCATTTGGCCTTGAAAATAATAATCATAATAATAATAATAATAATAATAATAATAATAATAATAATAATAATAATAATAATAATAATAATAATAATAATAATAATAATAATAATAATAATAATAATAATAATAATAATAATAATAATAATAATAATAAATATTTCGATAATTTTTTTGTCGCAATTAATTGATTGTGGAATTATTGATTATATAAAATTTTATAACCGAATTATATATAGTTATGTAGGTATAACAGTACGCAGTTAAAACAGCTGATTCTCTTTAACATGGAGATTTTCGTATCGAAATATAAGGAAAATTTTTGCAACTTCTTTATGAAATTATAATTACAATTGTTATTGCGACTTTTCACCAAATTTACCATTGATTCCTCCCAATGTAATCGTTAATGAAACTAAATTTACCACTAATCTCGTGTTGCCATTGTAGATGACACTAATTTTCATTAATTTGCAGTGCCATTCCTTAGATGTTACTAATAACCTCTAATTCGCGGTGTTATTGTCAACGACACTTCTAACCACTAATTCACAGTGTCACCTTCGTTTAGGTGCCTTGTTTACATGCCCTGTGGATGTCAGAGAGAAATCTTGATAAGAGTAAGCAAAGAGAAAGAGGAAACCCAAAGGAAGAGAGCTTAGAGAGCAGTGACGCGTGCCATTCTCGTTCGAAAGCTTTCGATATGTCAAGCGCCACCACACAAGATTCCCCGTAGTCCCTAAAGGTAGGAAACCATGTCAGTGAAACAGGAAAGTATGTCACCAGTTAACCTTGAGTGGCGAAAGCCATACTGATGATCTGAAAAAAGCGAATGAGACTCAACATGATCCAGAAAATGATAATTAAAAAGTGGTTCAAAGATTTTAGACAAAATACAAGTGAGAGCTATAGGACGATAGTTTGAAGGATCAGAACGGCCGGCTACACTATTTCGGAATTGGCTGAACATATGCGCGCTTCCAGCATTAAGGAAAAGTATTAGTATTAAGTCATATGGAGTAGACTTGAACAAGGACAGACGCCAGCTCAGCTGTCACTCCCCCTGAACACAGGGGTGGAATGCCATCTGGACCACTGTCCTCCCTGACGTTCATAGATCTCAGGATCTCATTCACCTGATTATGTGTAATCGCATGTAGAAACATGGGATACCTGAGAGAAGAAGGAATAGGAGGAGGGATGCCAGAATCAACCATAAAGGATTTAGATTAAAATAAAGTAGGCCAAGGAGATTGACCTTTTCAGAAGGATAGTTAGCTACAGATCTGTCAGAGCGAATAAGAGGAGGGAAGGCAGATTTACAAAAGTTGTTAAAGATGTTTTGGCAAAGGGCCAGAAATTTTTATTAGTAGGAGATCCAAGAAGGTTGGCACACTTTTTTTAATAAAAGTGCGTTTAGTCTGTCGAATAACATTCCAATGATACCTATCACAATGAAAATCAGTAAAATGATAGGAAAATGAGTGTTTTTCCATGCCCGATATGCGATGTCTCTTTTATGAATGGGACTAGAGCAGGCTTCATGAACCATGGATTATGAATAGAAAAAGATTTAGTTGAAGATTTAATGAACCTGCTCATCTCATCGGTGATCACGGCCAATACCTTTTCAGCAGTGACTGAAGCGTCCTCAGAGTCAAAACAGGATAATTAGCAAAGAAGCGACACATTGTCCCCAATTAGCCCAATTAAAGCTCCACAAGGTACGTTTAGGGCATGGTGGAGCTGCTGAAGAAATAATATTATAATTAATAGCTACTAGATTGTGGTCATAGTTACCGATAGGAGGAAAATGGTATATTTATATCGAGAAGGAGTAGCGGTGAAGCATAATATAAGCGTGTTTAAGAATTGATTTGTTCGATTTGGAATGTGTGTAGGTTCCTTAATTAGCTGTCGCAGATTGTTGAGAATACTGAATGTTTGGTCCTCCTCCCCACCTGCATCAGTATGAGAGGAGCCCAACTACTGAGTGTGGTATACGTTGAAATCAGCTAAATAGAGGATTTCGGCATTTGGATGGGAATAAGTAACAGTTTCATGAGAAGTAGTAAGAAGGTCAAAAATATGTTCCATTAGGGGAGCAGTAGCAGCAACACAAGATAATGGTGGAAGTAGGGAGAAAGATTTCAAGTCATAAAACATCAAAGTTAGGAGATCCAAGGTTCTCGAGACGTGTTACAAGAGTATTAATGTTTATATAGGCACAGACTCCCCCATTCAGCCTGAAATTGTAAAACAATTTATAGTTGATATGTTAAGTTTATTTGAAAAAGAATCCTTGGCTAGCTGGTTCTCATACGATAATAAAATGCTAGGTTGAGAGTCAGAGATGCGGTACTCCACAGATTCATGATTAGCACTCAAGCCACGGGCATTGCCAAAATCAATAGAGAACCCCCCACCCGCGCTCACCCCTAAGTCTTCCCCGTCCAGTCATTCAAACTGCAACACATGCAGACAAACCTTAAAACTTCAAACACAAATCTTATACAAACAAAATCAGATATAAATATAAAATAAATAAGCAGAGGGACATAAATATTGATAAATTCACGATACTAAATATAATTAATTTACTCACGAAACAGTAAACCTCCAAACACAAGTTTTTAAATAAATGACAATAATAACAATTACAACAAA
>JABUQX010106403.1:0-10000 GCA_015478945.1 Trachelipus rathkii | reverse complement strand
AGAGTATCCATAATTATACCTAGAGTTGGTGTAGGTAGAGATGGTTCCGAATTGAAAAAGTATGATTGATTTTAAGTCCGGTGAAGAAGGAGATGTTGAAGTATGTTGGATGTTAAATCAGTGAGAGGATTAGAATGGGATTATCGGATCATTATGTTGTTCTATGCAAAGTTAGTTTGTATGGAGAAGAAGGAGATACGGAAAAGAAATGGGTAGAATTAAGAGTGAGAAGTTATTGGTTATTCAATTTGTATATGGATGGAGTTATGAAAGAACTAGAGATGGGGGTGGCAAGAAATGGTGTTGGAATGATGGAGAATGAAGGTGAGTGGAGGGTCCTTACCTATTATATGTGGATGATTTGTAGTTTCAAAGGTGAACCCAGCGGAAATGAGAGGATTGGTAGAGAATGGTAAAAAAGAGGGGTTTGAAAGTAAACGTAGATAAGAGTAAGGTTATGGTTGGTGAGTGAGAGGATGTCCTCGGTGTGAAGTTATATTAGATGGTGAAGCTGGAACAAGTGTCTGAGCGCAATGTTTAGGATATATGTTGATGAAAAGGGAAACGGATGATGCAGAGTGTAATAGGAAAGTTGTGAATGGATGGTAGGAAGGTGGCTGCTGCAATTAAATCGTTGGTAGATGTAAAGGGACTAAGTCTTCAGTGCGCTAGGGTTTTAAGCATGAGGGCATGCTGTTTATCCGTGTCACCGCATAGGATGAGACCATGGTCCAAGCCGCAAGGCGACGCAAAGCCCGGATGTGTTCTGCAGATGGACAACGTAGTGGCGTGTTAGGTGCGGCGCTGGATTGATGAAACAGTGTTCTGAACGCATGAGATTTGGCGTGGTGTGGAGAAGGGTTAATGAGAGAATAAATGAAAATACGTTGAGATAGTCGGTCATGTGGAAAGGATGAATGTACAGTCGGTTGGTTTTACTGATGTATAGTGGAAATGTGGTTGGGAAATCTGAACGCTGGGTGAGACCAAAGGCGCGATTGCCGTAAACGAATGTCTGGAAGGGAGAGAAATGTGAGTCAGAGTACAGAATAAAGGTATGGCCAGGGAGTGAATGGCTGGGTTTTTTTGAGGGGGGTATGGTTGTAGCCCACCTGTTCCAGGGGATGAACCCTAACACTTGACGCGGTTCTAAAATGGATTCCCGGCTCGCGGGAATGACAAGGTCTTAGGTGGATTTTCGACTTAGCCGCCTTATGACTAATAGTATTGAGGGGGGCAGTAAGGCTGGGCTTCTTCGACTCTTGTAGTCATATTCTCTACTACTTTCTTTGAGATGAAGGGTGTTAATGGCTATGAAAGAGGAAGAGGAAGATGAAGATAAGATATATATATATATATATATATATATATATATATATATATATATATATATATATATATATATATATATATATATATATATATATATATATATATATATATATATATATATATATATAGGCCTATATGTATTAGGAGGGGTTGCAGGTGTGGTAATATTTTCTTCAAACACAATGGTATATAAATATACAAGAGTTGGTTTAAATACAGATGGTATTGAAGGATACAGATGCCGGATTGGCACCAGACCGACGGATTGACCATGAATCGGCACGGCAACACCGACTGAATTGTTCCATCACCATGCACGAAGCGCTTCGCCAGCAGATGTTATAGCCAGCGCCGGATGCAAAGCAGCAGGACGACCTCAACAGCGGACTGGCAGGGATGAAGAGGACGCAAAGCGGTTAAAAGCCACAAAAAGAAGTGTTGAATGTGCTAAAAGCTAAAGATGAGGTTTCAAAGAGCTACGTTTTAAATTTTATAAGACAAGGAAGACTAAAGTTGCATACGTAGGAGGTAAATTGAGGTAAATGAACAGTTTGGAAAGAGGATGAGTGTGGACTTATAATGGAATAGGCTGAAAATTAAGAATGAGAGTAAGGGGAATCTGCATAGAATAATGAATAGGGATGGTGCTTTCGTAACTGATGAAATGGATGTGGGGAGAATGTGGAGGAAACAGTTCAAAAATTTGCATAACTTCTGTTCTGTGGAATTCTCTTCCATCTTCTGTGTTTCCTGCTGTATTTAATCTCCTCTCACTTTAAAGCCTGCGTCTGTGCTCATCTGCGTAATTTGCGCTAGAGGGCTAATTTTTGTGCGTACTACACCCCCTCCTTGAATAGGGCTCTGCCTGTGAGTGGTGGTGACAACTGTAAAAAAAAGTAATGAAGAGATGATAGTGAATGTGTGTGGGTTTGAAGAAATAGGTATTTGGAGATGAGGTAATAAATAAGGAGAAGATAATGGGTAGAGTGAGAAAGTTGAAGAATGGTAAATCTGCAGGTATAGATGAAATTACTGGGGAAATAATCAAGAATAGAGGTGAGATGATGATTGAGTGGATTTGGAAGTTGTGTACCAAGGGTTTAGTTCCAAGAAATTGTAAGAGCGCAGTAATAGTAACCATATACAAGGGTAATGGGAATAAGGGGAACTGTAGAAACTGTAGGGGAATTAGTTTATTAAGTATTGTAGGAAGATATATGCTGGTATTTTGGTTGAAAGAGTGCGTCAAGTAACTGAGGGACTGATTGGTGAAGAACAAGGTGCATTTAGAAGTGGAAGAGGATATATTGATCAAATTTTTACATTGAAACAAATGATTGAGAGGGTTAATAGGGAAGCTTTGTGGCAGGTGTTAGTGATATACATTGTTGGGGTAGGCTTGAATGGAATCAAAGGCATGTAATTTGATAATAAAGGGTGTGTAAAAATAAATGGAGTTGAAATTGATTGGTATGAGAAAGGTTATGGTAGTGAGTGAGGTGAGTCCGCAATGTGAAGTCATGTTAGATGGTGACCAACTGGAACAAATATCTGAATTTAAATACCTAGGTTATATGTTGGATGAAATAGGAAAGGATGATGCAGAGCTTAGTAGAAAGGTAGCTAGTGCAGTAAAATCCATGTTTTAAGTAAAGGGACCAAGTCTTGAGTGCGCTAGGGTTTTGCATGAGGGTATGGTGTTACCTGTGTTAATGTATAGTAGTGAAACTTTTATGCTGGAATAAGCGATATAGATCTAAGGCAAAATGTGTCCAGATGGACAACCTTATTGGCGTGTTAGGTGTGGGATGAATTGATAAATTGAATAATGAACGCATTGAAGACTTGTGTAGTGTCATGAAAGGCGTAAATAAGAGTATAACGAGAGTACATTGGGATGGTTTGGTCATATAGAAAGTATGGATGAATGATAGTCGATTGGTTAAGCGTATGTATAGCGGTGAGTGTGCTGGGAATTGGCCAGCGAAGAAAAAGTGGATTTAGTCAGCAAAGGAATGCCTGAAGGAGAGGAATGTGAGTCTGGCAGAGGAGAAAAGAAAGATGCACAACAGGAGTGAATGGCGGGGTTTTATGAGGGGGTATCGTTGTGATCTTTACCCAGGGGATGAACCCCACATTAACGAGATACCACAGTGAGGGTCCGTCGCACTCTCGTGAGACTATATTGTGAATATTCCTGACTGCGACGAGCTCTCGTTGAAGGGGATAATTGAGGCTGTAAAGGGGGAGGGTTCTTTTCGACTTGCCTCACTCATGTTCTTCTACTGTTTTTCTCTTCGGGTGTATGTCAACGCATCTAACCCCCAATCTGGGAATAGGAGGTGATTTATATATATATATATATATATATATATATATATATATATATATATAAGCATATATATATATATATATATATATATATATATGAGAGCAATGTATATGGGGGATATATATATATATATATATATAGCAAAGAGAGAAAGAGTATATATATATAGCAGGGGCAGTGAGAGAGAGGAGAGAAAGAGCAGAGAGAGAGTGATGAGAGAGAGAGCCATATACAGGTTTTGAGGAGGAGGAGGAGAGAGAGGAATGGAAGGAAGGGAATGGAAAGTAGCTTCAGCCCAACAAGCCTCTATCAGATGTGTTACATAAAGAACTAAATTTCAAAGTATAAAATTAAATAATTACTATAAAAAAAAATCTTAAAAATCATGAATATTAGAAAGTTTGGGATTAATTTCTTTAAAAAATGGTATGGAGTTTTAAGATGTTGTTTAAGATGGGATAAATTAGAGATCGTTTTTTTTGTATGTTAAAGTTTCTTTTGTGTTTTTTATACAGAAAGATTCGGTGAGTTTTCTGTGTATGTGTTCTATGTTAATTATAGGTGTCATGTGGGTGAATCCATTGTGTGATTTTGGGAGGCTTCTATGTATGGTGAGGGCAGAGTTTGGTTTGTCTGTAAGAAGATCATATTTGTGTTGATATTATCTACGATGGAAGTCATGGGTTTCTCCAATATAAGAGCTATTGCAGTTAAGGCGGATCTTGTAGATACATTGGGAAGTAGAGGGATTAAGGAAGTGTGAGGTTTGAGAATAATTTACTTAAAAAAGAGGGTATTGGAGGAGGTGATATTGATGGTGCTTGGTAAGATTTTTTTAACAGAATTATGTATTTGTGTAGGTAGGAGATAAGATTTAAAGGCGTTATTTTTAGTGTTGGTGTTAATATGTATTTTTTTGTTTTACGTAAAAGCTTTGTTAATACGGGAAGATAGCAAAGGACGTGAAGGTAAGCATAAATGAGGTTAATTTCTTTGTTGGGAAGAGTAGGTGAACAGATTTTGTATGCTCTAAGAAAAAGGGAAGATATAGTGCCAATTTTAGTGTGAAGGGTGTGGTAAGAATACCAATGTATGTAGTTTGGGTTAGAGGTGGGTTTTCTGTAGATGGTGAATTGAAGGTTGTTATTAGGGGAACATAAGATAAGAGTGTCTAAAAAGGGTATAGTGTTATTGATAAGGGTTTCAAAAGTAAATTTGATATTAGGGTTTATGTTGTTTATAGGAGTAAGGATGTCAAGAGGGTTAGTAATAATGGGGATAGCGGCGAAAATGTCATCTATGTATCTAAGCCAAAGAGTGTGAGAGAGAAGAGGGTTGGGAAGGATATAGTATAGTTCTATGAGCTCCATGAAAATGTTAGCAAGTATTGGAGAAAGAGGGGAGCCCATACTTAGACCTGAGTTTTGTTTATAGAAAGTACTGTTGAAATGAAAGAAGTTGTGTTCAAGGGAGAGAAGGGGTGAGAGAGAGTGATATTAGTATCTGTAATGAAGGGTAATATAAGGGTGAAAGGGACAGGGACCGAAGTAAAGAGGGAAGTTACATCAAAACTGAGAAGTTTGTGGGTATTAGTGTTGTTTTTTTTTTTTGTAGATGAAGTCTTCTGTGTTGATAATATGTGAATTAGAGATGCGGCCAAGTAGAAGTTTTAGAGAGTTTGCAATCCATTTGGAAAGTTTATATATATTAGAATCTATGTTAGAGATAATAGGTCTGAGAGGTGTGTTTTGTTTGTGGGTTTTAGGAATGCCATAGAAATGTGATAATTTGGGGAGAGTAGATTTTAGTTCATTGTGTAAAAAGAGAGGTGATCAGAAAGGATGCTTTTAAGTTTGTGGTTGAAGGTGTTTTGGGAATTTTTTAGAGTTTTTTTTGTAAGAAGAGAATATGTGTTGGTGTCTTTAAGGAGTGAGTTACATTTAGTGATGTAGTCAGTGTTGTTGAGGATTACTATGTTGTTTCCTTTGTCTGAACGTGTAATGATTATGTTGTTGTTATTAAGGAGAGAAGAAAGTGCAGTGTGGAATTTTTGAGGGCATTTGTTTAGGGAAACTTTAACATACAGTTTAAAGATATTTGAAGTTAGCAAGCCTTTGAGGAAGTCAAAATTTAGTGCTGAATTTATATTTTTATCCTTCCAGATGTCGAAATCGATGAGGAATCTTTTGATAGGGTCAGCCTGATTTATGGAGAAAGAAAGGCCATAGCCTAGAAGGATTTTTTCATCTTGAGATAGGCTGTAGTCTGATTCATTAATAATTTTGTTTTCATTAGTGGTTTTTGCAAATTTGCTATTGTAGAAAATGTTATTAAATTTATTATCCAGCAAGAATTTCTTTTTTGAGACAATCATATCTTTTTTGATGTGAGCCAAATTTAAAAGTTCCGTGAAAACATCTAGTGACTTTGGATAAAAGTTATACCAAGCATGATGGAAATCTTCAAATAATTTTAAAGTAAAAGTTGATATGATTTCCATTTTTATATGTTTAATTGCTAAGTACTCAATTCTTAAAGACATTTACCATTATATATTTATATATATACATATTACAGAAAGAATGATTGTCTCATACATATATGGCATATACATATACATACAACAATTACATATATATTATATATATATATATATATATATATATATATATATATATATATATATATATATATATATATATATATATATTATTTGCGAACGATGATAATATTTAAACTCTGATTAAAAGCTTGCCTTTTGAAATTTCATTTTTTTAATTATTATTATTATTATTATTATTATTATTATTATTATTATTATTATTACTATAAATAAATGATGACATTATTATTATTGTTATTATTATTATTATTATTATTATTATTATTATTATTATTATTATTATTATTATTATTATTATTATTATTATTATTATTATTATTATTATTATTATTATTATTAAACAATTAACATATTAAACAAATGCTACGACGAATCATTCACTATTAAAACGAAAAAACTTGGCACTAAAAGGATTCAAAACCCATGGCTAACACCAGCGCCTCTAAACTCTGTCAACCAAAAACATAAACTCTACCGAAACTATAAAAACAAAATTATACCATTCCAAGTGTATAACACATATGATAAACAATTAAAGGTAGTTTTAGAAAGCAAAGAGAAAATACTACTCTAACAAATTCCAGGATTGCAACAAAGACTCGAAGGCAACTTGGGGTTTAATCAATAAATTAGTCAGCAATAACAAAAAAAACCACAATGTATAAAGAACTGAATTTAAACAATCAGTTAACATCCAACCAAAATAAAATCGCAGACGGACTAATATTTCGTAAACGTCGGTAAGCAAATCTTGAGAGTCAAACATCATATGAAACGTTTCTCCCAGACCATGAGTTTTCCCATTTTTCTTGCTCCCATCACCAGTTCTATGTTAGGCACTGCTGACAGCAAAAAATGTGATGTTCATTATCTCCCCAAAAACACATCCTCAAACTCGCTGCCGACATAATAGCTACCCTTTTAAAACACTTGTTCAACGAATCATTTTATGCGGAATTTCCCGAATATATTCAAGACAGCTAAGGTGATCCCCATCCAAAAGGAGACCTTTACCAGCAAAAATTAGTAATCAAATACAAACACGACAGGAAAACATTGAAATTAGTTTTCAATCAGTTAACAGAATATTTTATATCAAACAACATTCTTTAATGATTCACAATTTGGATTTAGAAAAAAGGACGCTCAACTGCTGATCCTCTCATTTGCTTAAATGAAAACTTTACAGAAATATATAGAAAATAAAGACTCCTCCATATTAGATTTCACAAAGCTTTTGACATGATTGATCTAATGAACAAAATATGAACAAAATGGGCTTTGACGGGACAAACTTACAATGGTTCAAAAACTACTTAAAAGATCTCTATACGTAAAACTAAATGGAAACTAATTCAATCACACTTCAACATCAACCGTACCGAGACTAATTCTCTATCGCTTCATTTAATTTTATATACAAATGATCTGATCAACTCCTCATGACGAATTTGGAGCCCATTTATGAACGACACTGCATGTACACAAACAGCAAGGGACGGATTTTTATTTCTGTAAAGAAAAGACACCCTATGGAGGGATGTTCTTACGAATGTTTATTTGATCCTTAATTGTAAATAAAGCATCTTACATTATCTTTAGCAACAAACCAATTAACGATTTAAATATTAAAATTAACAATGTAGAACTGAATAGGGCTACAAATGCTAAAATACTGGGAATAACAATCGATGAAAAGCTGACATTTAAAGAACATATTAACAACCTAGTTAGCAGACTGTCGAGAAACATGTATATACTAATAAAATTTAAAAATATTGTACCTCTTTCCATTCTTAGGAAAATATAATATGCACTAATTATTATTACTTTACTGTCTTCCTATCTACGGTACCACAAGTAACTCAGTAATACAACCTGTAATTGTAATCCAGAAGCGATTTATTCGCCTCATTAGCAATACAAGAGACTTTTACAGCCACACACAACCATTATTCAAAAGCCTAAAGATATTGCAGTTTAAAGACTGAAGGAGATACACAAAATTATCCATAACAATGCATGCGACTTCTTGCTAGCTAATTTTCATTCAAACCAAGCAAGGCGCGAAGAAAATCAAATAAATCTAAGAAATAATACTTACATAAAACTCTACCAAATCTTTTGCTAAAACAATAAAAACTTATTTTCTAAATAAATATTAATAAATAACTAACTCAGCGATTTAACCTACGTAAAATCTAGCTACTACCATTATTATTATTATTATTATTATTATTATTATTATTATTATTATTATTATTATTATTATTATTATTATTATTATTATTATTATTATTATTATTATTATAATAGTAATTATATTATGGTTAATTTGAATTTTTATTATTATTACATTTTATTATTATTATTATTATTATTATTACACAATATTATTATTATTATTATTATTATTATTATAGACCTGACCAGATCAATTTTGAACCCGTAACTGATTTATTATTATTAATATTGATCATTGATACTATCAGTATTTGATCCCACCACCAATTTTATCCCTCATAAATTTGATTTTGATTGATCTTAACCGTTCTATTACTTACCGATCCCGCTTTGACAATCCTGATTTTATTTCTATTTTGTCGCCGCATCATTAAAAAAATCCTGTTATTTTGACATTACCACACACACACACACATTATTATTATTACTATTACACATTACATACATTATTATTATTACTACACATTAATTAATGTATTATTATTATTGGATTTTGCTATACATTTACTGAAGAAATTTTTTAATTTTATTCTGAATATAATAAACCATTATCCAATTCCTAAGTTTTAAAGTTTCGTCAGTATACTTTGGACATTTTCAAGGAATAGTTTTATTTTTTTAGATATTAACAATTTTGATAATTTAAATATCGTTTAAACTAATTACAAAAATAAATAAATGAAATTAATGATTTTAAAAGCTAGAAACGTTAACTTACATTGACTTTTTTGTTTTTTGAAAATGTTTAAAAAATTGAACATTTTATTATATTTTTTATTTATTACTGGTTTACGTTTCCTTAAGAGCAATGATTCCCAGAGGCGCAATTCATGAAAATCATTCTATCTTGTCATGATGGAAAAGTTTTAATTTATTTTGTTTACGGGATTTTTGTGATGTTCTTCTTTAAAATGTTGAAATACTTTACTCGGCTTATACTTATATTGCGATATTCTCATGCTGAGGGTATTCGTTGTGTATCCGATATAAGAGGCGTTACATCCACTTTCAGAGCATTGAGATCGGTACACCATCCGAAAGTGCTTCAAGAGTAGAGAAGCAATAGCTCAGTTTCAATTGCCAATATCTTAATACAAGCTTCTTCCCGTCTTTTGTTTTAATATGCTCCTTTAAAATTAATTTAATTTATTTTCTTCCTCTTTTTCTGACTAGTATTTTCAGTTTTATAATATAATATGAGCTTATCGTTTTCGTTTTCATTGATGGTGTTGACAAAATATTATTATTATTATTATTATTATTATTATTATTATTATTATTATTATTATTATTATTATTATTATTATTATTATTATTATTATTATTATTATTATTATTATTTATTATTATTACTTATTTATTATAATTATTATTATTATTATTATTTGGCGGCGCATTTAAACGCGAAAGCGTTTCCACGACAACGCGAAAACGGTTAAACACCCAACTGAACTGAACTAGGCTACGCA
>JABUQX010106402.1:52500-60523 GCA_015478945.1 Trachelipus rathkii | reverse complement strand
GAAATAAACTTGTAAAACAATCGAACATTTCTCAATCAACCTTAAAGAAGCGGTCCTAAGCACCCAGCTTCAATATATATATATATATATATATATATATATATATATATATATATATATATATATGTATATATATATATATATATAATAACCTTAACCAACTAATAATATATATATATATATATAATATATATATATATATATATATATATATATATAACAACTTAACTATAATAACTATATATATATATATATATATATATATATATAATAATATATAATATATATATAACATATATATATATATATAATATATATATATATATATATATATATATATATATATATATACAAATTGAATATATATATATATATATATATATTATATATATATATATATATAATGAATGGGAACTCGCAAGGGAATAGGAAGCTCTTCTGGAAGAAAGCGCGAAAGGTTAAGAATAGAGGGTAATCTGTATAGAATAATGAATAAAGATGCTGTTTTGTAACTGATGAAATGGATGTGAGGAGAGTGTGGAAGGAATATATCGAAAATTTTGCTTAACATTGGTAGTAATGAAGAGATGATAGTGAATGTGTGTGGGTTTGATGGTGCAAGAAGAGATGGGTATTTTGATGGTGAGTAGTGAGAAAGTTAAAGAATGGTAAATCAGCAGGTATAGGTGGAATTACTGATGAAATGATCAAGAATGGAGGCAATATAGTGATTGAATAGATTTGAAAGTTGTGCAACAAAGCGTTTGTGGAGGGTATATTTCCGAGGAATTGGAAGAGAGCAGTAATAGTACCCTTATATAAGGGTAAAGGAGATAAGGGAAACTATAGGAACTATAGGGGAATTAGTTTATTGAGTGTTGTAGGGAATACATATGCTGGTATTGTGGTTGATAGAGTACGTCGAGTGACTGAGGGGCTAATTAGTGAAAAATAAGGTAAGGTGCATTTAGAAGTGGTAGAGGATGTGTAGTTCAAATTTTAACGTTGAAACAAATGATAGAACAAATGAGAAAAAAGAAGAAAAAATTGTATTTAGGTTATATGGACTTGCAACAGGCGTATGACACGATTAATAGGGAAGCTCTGTGGCAAGTGTTAGTGATATATGGTGTTGGTGGTAGGCTTCTAAATGGAATCAAAAGTATGTATGGCGATAGTGAAGTGTGTGTAAGAATAAATAGAGTAGAAAGTGAGTGGTTTAATATTAATAGCTGAGTGAGGCAGGGATGTGTTATATCTCTATGGTTATTTAATTTGTATATGGATGGAATTGTTAAATAATTAGGGGTGGGGGTGGTAGGGGAAGGTACTAGAATAATGGAGAATGGTAGAGAGTGGAGGGTACCTTAATTGCTTATTGTGGGAGGATGATTTGGTATTGTGTGGCGAATCTTAAGAGAGTTTGAGAGGATTGATAGAGGGGTTTGGCTGGGTGTGTAAAAGGATGGGGGTTTGAAAGTAAATGTAGATAAAAGTAAGGTTATGGTACTAAGTGAGAAGAGTCCTCGGTGTGAAGACATGTTAGATGGTGAGCAAATGGAGCAAGTATCTGAGATTAAATATTTAGGATGTATGTTGGATGAAAAGTGAACGGATGATGCAGAGTGTTGTACGAAAGTTGTGAATGGTAGGAAGGTCACTGGTGCAATTAAATCCATGGTGGATGTAAAGAAATTAAGTCTAGAGTGCGCTAAGGTTTTGAATGAAGGTTTGCTGTTACCTGTGTTAATGTATAGTAGTGAAACTAGGGTATGGAATTAGAGGTATAGATCTAAGGTTCAATGTGTTCAAATGGACAATCTTATGGGCGTGTTAGGTGGGAGAAGAATTGATAAAATGAGGAATAAACGGATAATGGAGTGGTGTGAATAAAGGCGTAAACGAGAGAATAAATGTGAGTACATTGAGATGGTTTGGTCATGTGGAAAGGATGGATGATAGTCAGTTTGTTAAGCGGATGTATAGTGGTGAATGTGCTGGGAACCGACAGACTGGTAGACCGAAGAAAAAGTGGATTGAGTCAGTAAAGGAATGCATGGAGGAGAGAAATGTGAGTTTGGCAGTGGCGAGAAGAAAGATGCATTATAGGAATGAATGGCGGGGTTTTGTGAGGGTGTATGGTTGTGGTCCGCATGGTCCAAGAGATGAACCCTACATTGAGGAGATACCACAGTGAGAGTCCGTCTCAATCCCGTGAAGCCCGTGGGTGAATTTTACTACACCGAGTTCACACTTAAGGGTATGGAGGGGACGGTAGGGCTTTATTTTCGACAAGTCATGTTCTACTACTTTTCTGTTTCCGGTGTATGCTGCGCACCTCACCCCCACTCTGGGGAAAGGAGGCAGTTGTTGTTTTTTATATAATATATATATATATATATATATATATATATATATATATATATATATATATATATATATATATATATATATATATATATAAACACACACACACAAAAAATATATATATATATATATATATATATATATATATATATATATATATATATATATATATATATATATATATATATATATATATATATATATATATATATATATATATATATATATATATATATATATATATATATATATATAAATATATTATATATATATATATATATATATATACTATATATATATATATATATATATATATATATATATATACTATATATATACTATATATATATATATATATATGGAATTGTGTATATATATATATATATATATATATATATATAATTAAAGGTTCAAACAGACCCACGCACCGTAACATTCAAATTATCAGATGTGAAAAAATTAATTAACAAAAATACGGTTATGGTAAGTTTAGTATATTTTCTGTGTAATAATAATAATAATAATATTAATAATAATAATAATAATAATAATAATAATAATAATAATAATAATAATAATAATAATAATAATAATAATAATAATAATAATAATAATAATAATAATAATAATAATAATAATAATAATAATAATAATAATAATAATAAGCTATGTGGCTCGGCTCCCGACTTTTCACACGGCGTAGTTGATGATATAGAAGGCCTGTCTCAACTGGCTTTGAAATATGGCATACCGTTGCACGTCGACTGCTGTCTAGGTGGCTTCTTTCTGCCCTTCATGGAAGCGGCTGGATACCCACTGAAGCCTTTTGATTTCCGACTACCCGGGGTAACGAGTATTTCCGCCGATACACACAAGGTGAGCAGCCCTGTAAAGAACAAACAGCTTTACTTTAAAAATTTTGGTAGGCTTATATCCCCTTTTGAGTCAATCTCATATAATAGTAATACACATAAATAAAGTTTTATTCAAAATGACGTGAGAAATTAAATTTTTCCTATAAATAAATAAGTACAGTACGTATTGCAATTTGTAAAATGTTTTCGTTATATTTTCCTTATATATATATATATATATATATATATATATATATATATATATATATATATATATATATATATATATATATATATATATATATATATACTTTATCTATATATATATATATATATATATATATATATATATAACTATATATAATAACACTTATATCTTGTTGGTAGACGGGGTCCATGATATATATAGTATATGAGTACAATCTACGTGTAGTTTTATTATTTCCGGAAAATTTTTCTTAACCCTTGAGGTTTCAACAGAGATGAAAAATATTTTTAACTTTTAATGAATATTGAACACACACTTAAATAATACACAATTTTATAAAAGATTTTTATAAATAATTAATATTATTAATAATCCCGCCTAGCTTTCATTGGACGAGCGAACCCACATCCACGAAGCTAGACGGGATTATTAATTTAATTAATTATTTATAAAATCATTTATAAAATTGTGAATTTTAAGTGTGTTCAATATTCATTAAATGTTATAAAAATTCCATGAAACCTCGGGAAGTGAAAGAAAAATTTTCCAGCTCTCTAATATATGTATGTATATATGTATATATATAACAACATATAATATATATATATATATGTAATAATAATATATATATAATAATATCTAACTTAATAATATATATATATATATATATGCTATATATATATATATAGTAATAATAATATAACCAACATATATATATATATAACATATATATGCTCTTTACAGTACAGTATGGCTCCAAAGGTAGCGTCATTCTGTATTTCTAAAAAGGAATACTTACATCATCAATATTTTACAGTTACTGATGATTGGCCAGGAGAATTTATGCCACACCCACCATTCAGGATCCAGATCGGGAGTGATTTTATATATATATATATATATATATATATATATATATATATATATATATATATATATATATATATATATATATATATATATATATATATATATATATATATATATATATATATATATATATATATATTTATATTCTTTCTTTTTTTTCACCTTCCTCTTTGCCCCAAGATTGGGGGTAAGGTGCTGTACAAGCATCGGAAAAGAAAAGCAGTAGGAGAACATGACAAACGTCGAAAAGAAAGCCCAGCCTTACCGCCCCCTCTGTACCATTAATTAGTGAGAGCTCGTCACAGACAGAAAATCAACCCTAGAGCATCACGGGACCGACCCTCACTATGGCATCTCGTCAATGTAGGGTTCATCCCTTGGCCCAGGTGGGCCACAACAAAACCCGCCATTCTCTCCTATCATGCACCTTTATTCTCGCCTCTGCCAAGCTCACATTTCTCTCCTTCAGACATTCGTTCACCGACTCAATCCACTTTCTCTTCGGTCTCCCAGCCGGTCGGTTCCCAACACACTCTCCACTATACATCCGCTTAACCAACCGACTTTCATTCATCCTTTCCACATGACCAAACCATCTCAACATACTTTCATTTATTCTCTCATTTACCCCTTTCTTCACACCACACAACTCTCTAATACGTTCATTCCTCACTTTATTAATTCTTTTCACACCTAGCATGCCCCTAAGATTGTCCATCTGAACACATTGAACTTTAGATCTATACTTCTTATTCCAGACCATAGTCTCACTACCATACAATAACACAGGTAACAACATACCCTCATGTAAGACTCTAGCACACACAAGACTTAGTCCCTTTACATTCACCAACGATTTAATTGCACCAGCAACCTTCCTGCCATTCACAACTTTCCTGCTACACTCTGCATCATCCGTTCCCTTCTCATCCAACACATACCCTAAATATTTAAACTCAGACACTTGCTCCGGCTGCTCATCATCTAACATAACTTCACACTGAGGACTGTCCTCACTCACAACCATAACCTTACTCTTATCTACGTTTACTTTCAAACCCCTCCTTTTACATACCCTGCCAAATCTCTCCCCCAATCCTCTCAAACTCTCTTCAGACTCGCCACACAGAACCAAATCATCCGCATACAATAGGTAGGGTACCCTCCACTCCTCTCCATTCTCCATCATTCTAACACCATTTCCTGCCATCCCCACCTCGAATTCTTTCATAACCCCATCCATATACACATTGAATAACAAAGGAGACATAACACAACCCTGTCTCACTCCGCTATTAATCCTAAACCAATCACCATTGACACCATTTATTCTTACACACTATCGTCATACATACTTTTGATTCCATTCAGAAGCTTCCACCAACTTCCTTATATCACTATTACCTTCTATAAGGAAGCTTCCCTATTAACTCTATCATACGCCTGTTGCAAATCCATAAAACCTAAATATAATTTATTCTTCTTCTCCCTCATTTTCTCAATCATTTGTTTCAATGTAAAGATTTGATCCACACATCCTCTACCACTCCTAAACCCACCTTGTTCTTCACCAATCAGTCCCTCAGTCACTCGACGCACTCTTTCGACCAAAATACCAGCATATACCTTCCCTACAACACTCAATAAACTTATTCCCCTATAATTTCTACAGTTCCCCTTTTCTCCCTTATCCTTATACAAGGGTACTATTACCGCTCTCCTCCAATCCCTTGGAACTATACCCTCCATAAACGCTTTATTTCACAACTTCCAAATCCAATCAATCACCATCTCGCCTCCGCTCTTGATCATTTCACTAGTAATTTCATCTATCCCTGCAGATTTACCATTCTTCAACTTTCTCACCCTACCCATTACCTCCTCCTTACTAATAGCCTCATCCCCAAAATACCTATTCCTTCTTGCACCATCAAACCACACACATTCACTAACACCTCTTCATTACTGTTAATATTGTGCAGATTTTCGAAGTGTTCTTTCCACACTCCCCTCACATCCATTTCATCAGTTACAAAAGCACCATCCCTATTCATTATTCTAAGCAGATTCCCCTTATTCTCATTCTTAACCTTTCGCGCTTCCTTCCAGAAGAGCTTCCTATTTCCTTGTATGTCCTCATTCATCCTCCTTCCAAACTGTTCATTTACCTCTTGTTTTCTCCTACGTATACACCTTTTAGTATTTCTTTTTTCCTCCTTATATAATTCCAAGCATCTTTCTTTTGAAACTTCATCATTTGCTTTTAGTACATTCAACCACGCTTCTTTTTTACCTTTAACCGCTTTCATCACCTCTTCATTCCACCATTCGCTGTTAACATTCTTACTTCCTACTTTAGCACATCCACACACTTCCTTTGCACTACTAACAATTGCTTCCTTCATTTGCCCCCAGATTTGTTCATTATCAACTTGTTCACATTCAACCGATTTACTAGCGAGCGCTCTTACATACTTATCCTTATTACCTTGTTCACTTAACTTCTCACTCTTAATTTTACCTACTTCCTTTCGTATCACCTTCCTCTCCATGCAAGCCCCCACTAACTTAATTTTACATAGAACAACATAATGATCCGATAATCCCATTCCTAAACCCCTCACTATTTAACATCCAACACATACTTCCCAACATCTCCTTCTTCACCAACACAAAATCAATCATACTTTTCACTTCAATGCATCTCTACCTACACCAACTCCAGTATACTTATGAATACTCTTGTGTTTCAAGAAAGTTACACACATACCTCTCTTCACAGAAATCAATCACCTTCCTACCATTCTCCTTTCTCCCCCCCCCAAAACCTCCTGTTATACCATCCCTTTTTGATCACCTATCCAACCATTCAGGTCCCCCAACACTATCAATCTGAAGCTCCTACTCACCCCATCCAGAACATCATTCAGATTATCCCAAAAAAATCGTACTCTCTTCAACGTTTCCCTCAGATGGACCATACGTCACAACCACACACACCTTGACCTTTTCAAACTTAAATTTAACCATTAGAATTCTAGGACTCACACACACACAAAGTCTACCATAGCTTTGTACCACAGGTCACTCATCAAAATTGCAACTCCTTCTCTCCCTCTCTCATTCTCTTCCACACCAGCACGCACACATTTCACATCACACCACTTAATTTCACCTTTTCCTTTCATCTTTGTTTCAGTCACAGCGAGCAAATCAAATTTGCCCTTTCTAAATACATCCATCACCTCTCTCCTCTTCTCCTCAACATTTATTCCTCTGACATTCCATGTACCCATACGATTCATACAATTTCGCCGAAAGTTAGAAGGTCGTTTACGGCGATCACGACCATCTCCGAGGCATGCATCAGCATTCCTAGCAAGATATATATATATATATATATATATATATATATTATATATATATATATATATATATATAACATAACGATATATATATATATATATATATATATATATATATATATATATACTAAATATATATATACTATATATATATATATATATATATTTTTATATATCGAGACAATCGAATCATTTAAAAGCATTCGGACACAAAAAAAGTATTTTAACATATTTATACAAAAATATCTTATACGTTGAAAGAAAATTAGTATATATATATATATATATATATATATATATATATATATATATATATATATATATATATATATATATATATATATATATATATAATTTTA
>JABUQX010106402.1:45000-47500 GCA_015478945.1 Trachelipus rathkii | reverse complement strand
AGTATTGAGTGTTTGTGGGGGCACTGGAACACTATGATGCAGCCGTGCCCAATTATTTATTCTATTCTCACTTCTTTCCATATAAGCTTTATGTCAGTGCTCCTCAGGCACCGGTCTGAGGAGAAATTTGACTGGTAAGCAAAATATGTCTTATTTGAATTTTACAAACTCATAAAATTTAGGAATTAATTAGATACAATTATCAGCCATCGCTTGAAACCGATATACAATGCATTCCAGAAATATATGACAAAATATACAGATATTTATGTTCGAGAAATGAATTTGAGAATTACGAATCCTTTCGTAGAACACAATAAAAATAGTTTAGGAAAGAACATGAATGTATTTTAGAATTAAATTTAGAATCATCATTAAGAAGAAAATTTTCGACAATGAATTTAAGTTACATTTGGACCAAAATTAGGAACCAATATCCAGGTCTTTTTATAAAAAAGATGTGAAGGTGTTACTACTATTTGCAATAAGTTATTTGTACGAGAGAATTTTCGGCAATGGTAATTATGAAAACGAAGTTAAGAAATCTTGTAATGTTGACCTGTTAATTCACCTCTTCACCTATCCTTAATTAACAAATATGCAACGAAACACTGATGTAATTGTTGAATGTGGACAAGAACATATAGGGATTAAATTTGGTATGCTCATTTCCTTATTATATACCCACTTTATAAGTTAAGATGTATGACATGCTAAATGTATATTCAAATAAAATACAATTACTGTTCTTTTAGTATGCCGTGTTGTACTTTTTATTTTGTCAGGTCACGAAAAATTATCTGATATTTAGCTGATTCGCAATAGACAAATGGTTGAGAAACGCTGTTTTCTACCCTTTCACGCAATACGAACCATATTTTACACACCTTCGCAATCTTTTCTTATTTATATGAAAGTAATGACGTTTATTTATCTTACCTCGGAGATGAGTGGTAGGGTAACAACCAAAGATTACTCTTCATCCACTCCTCTCATTATCATCATATCTTCTCGATTTTCAACCTCTTGGGTCTTGGCATCGGTTCCCTTGCCGGTTTACAAATACGACTTAAATTATTTCTACAATAGATTTACCTTCTAACTCTACAGACCATTCTAAATTCTATTCGACTATTTAAACTAAAAATAAAAATAAATAAACATTCTCTCTTCTCATTTCTCCAAAAGCATCATTATTGGTGATTTTAAGGATTACTGTACATCTCTATCCATCACGACCTTTTCCCTTCTGAAGATACAGTTGGTGAACCTGTCTACAGTTTCTCTATACGTCTATAACAACCTCATAGAGACCCTGTCTTCAGGAATCAGCTTCATCTTCAAACTCCAAAAAGTCATGTACTTTATATTTCAAACTGGAAACATGCTGAATCCATTATCTGTCATACTAGAAACTCCTTCTTTCTTCATAGAAAATGCAATAAGTTTTCTGGTTCTCTATTTTTCCTTCTTTCTGGCCCTTCGTTAAAAAATATGACTTCCAACTTTGGTCCTTCCTCTTCCCTCCTCATTTTTCCCGATGTCTCAACAGCAGAATTCATTGACTGATCCCATCGCTAATATTTTTTATTTCAATTCCATTTTAGACAACTCCGTGCTGTTATACCTTCTCCGCCTCCCTCCAACTTATTTATGCCTAAAATTAATATTACTTCTAAAGATGTCATTTCGGCTTTCTCTAAGCTTAAAATAAGAAGTGTGGCCCAGAGTGCATACGTCCTGTGGTTCTTAAAATTTGTGCTTCCGAGCTTGGCCCTTCCTTGCCTTGGTAAAATAATCTGTTTATTCCTATCCACTTCGAGCTTTCGTATCTGCTGGATGCGTACACTCATATATATATATATTATATATATATATATTATATTATATATATATATATATATTATATATATATATATATATATATATATATATAATTATATATTATATGATATGATATATATATAATATATATATATATAACTTCCTTTTAGCGTGCTTTATCCCCTTTCCAGAGGGTAACACGGGGGGACTATAGGAAATCGAACTTTAAGGCCGGGCTTATCCAAACCAGCTCACAACGCATGTCGCAGTCGAGTTTCAATTCTTGCCCCAGGAAGAATTAAAACGACTGCGAACACGTTGGTGGCGCTGGTTTGGGATAGCCGGCCTTAAAGTTCGATTTCCTGTAGTCCCCCTGTGCTACCCTCTGAAAAGGGGATAAATATTTATCATTTTATCAACCTATTATTTTTACATCTGTTGTTCCATCCAGAGTTTTCTAATTTATCCTAAACTGGAAGATTTGGAAAGATCTTAATTCTTCTGATGATGTCTCAGATTGCCAGCATGACTTTCGTAATGACCGTTCGACCGGTAATCTACTTCCCTTCTCTCAGACTCTTGTTTCTCAACACTTTGACTTTTCGAGAAATCCTTTGTTGTAGCCCTATACCTATCGAAAACGTTCGATAAAGTATGGAACAAAATTTTGATTTCT
>JABUQX010106402.1:15000-40000 GCA_015478945.1 Trachelipus rathkii | reverse complement strand
ATTCCTCTCCCTTTCATTGTGACCTTCTTCATCACTTCGATCGACCATCACAGTCGATAGCCTATTGTTGTGACACCCAAATGTATTGCAAGAGATTTCATTAAAGATCATGAAATACCTCTCATTTGTAATTTCTGTATAATTTTTTTAATCAATCTTATTACTTTCTTTCTTCTACTTGTAAGTCTCGCATCCTCTTAACACCTATTACATTGATTTTCTTTTAGCATTAGCATTGTCAGAAACATTTTTTTTTAATCCAAAAGCGACATGTAAACGGGCTTCAATGTTCTGCTCTATAACTCGCAAACTGTAAATCTAATATGCACTTTATCTCTCTCTTCCCTTTCTAATACCTCTATATTCAATTATTATTTCATAACCTGTTCCCTTATTCTTTCGAATAGACCTACATCAGTATCTTTTTTGACGCTTGAAAATAAGGGCACTTCTCCGAATGTATTTCATTTTTACATTCTCATATAATGGCAAAAATCTGCATCCTTTCCGCCAGAGATTCCTGATTCACATTTAATAATTATGCTTGGATTCCGTTTAGAAATTAGCTATTATTGCCACAACAATATACCATCTGGTAGAGGGTGTCTATTTTTTTACAGACAAATAATATCTCTTCTCCATCCCAACTTAATTCCTGACTTCAAATGCCTCCATCCTTTGTGGCCATCTTCTCTTTCCTATATTACACTGGTTTTCTTATTCTTTTCTTACTTCTCGCTGTTAATGTTTTATTTTTTCTTTATGTTCTCCTTAATTGTGTTTCAGTTTCTTCCACCGGTTCATTTATCCATCCATCCCTTCTAACCTCTCTCGATCTTTAGTCTTATCTTTTTCTCTGTCAGATTTTCTTTTCTTTGATCATGTACAGCAATGTTGTGTTGTTAATTCATGTTTCTGATTTATTTTTTATCCTATTCCCACATCTTCTCCAAAGTCAAATACTTCCTTTATCTTTAAATAAGCCCAGTTGTGTCTTATGAATCTCAAAAAAAAATTTCGATTAAATCTCTCCACCCTCATTCTAGCCTTTTACTTAATATCTGCTCTCCACCTCATTACTGTAAGAGCTTAATTTTACTGCTTCTCAATTCACTTTTATCAAGCTCTTCTATCCTTTCTAGAGACTAGTTTTAATTCTCGCATAAAACTGACTACACCTTTTCTTAAAACTGTTTGTCTCTGACTTGTTTGCTTTTTTTCTGTTACTTCACGAAGGAACACATGGCCTCCGTTATGATTAGCAATCTCGTTGTGTTGGCTGTGGTAGCTGAAAATTTCCATTCAGCTATTCCCAAACTCTCTGCATCCTTCAATAGTGACATTCTCCATGTCATTAATTGTTGATCTTCCTCGCTCCTTCTCCCTTGCGGGTACCACTTTAATGCAGCTCGTGCCAATCTACCTGTAGTCTTCTCTTCACGTGTCACACTCATCCCTACTTTCTCTTCCCAATCCACTGCTAATTTGCGGTTCGTTCCTACTATATTCTCCCCAAGCATCTATTTACAAAGACCTGAATTTTATATTATTTCATGTTATTTTCCATAACTCGCTCCCATATAACTGTACACCGACTTAACATTTCCGTTGAATTCGAAGCTTTCTCATATCTTATCCAACTCTATAAATGCAACTCTTGCATTACGTATTCTCTTTTCTTCGTCCTTCTCAGCTCCTCCTTTAACTACTCATTACACCTCCCAAATATGTGAAATCCTCATTACCCTTTAAATGTTCTCTAACTCAAAGACACCATCTTTACCATTTATTTTCATTGCTTTGGTTTTTTCTTTTGTTTATCATAAGGCACTTTCTTTACTTTCTCCTCTAGGCAGTTCAGTTTCTCCATTGTTTTCTCTCTATTGTGATCAGGCTCTATCCTATTCTCGTCCGCCCCTTTGTGGCACCTCTCATCACCTCGTCCATTATCATCAAGGAAATAACATGGAACAAGAAATCCTTGTAGCATGCCTAAGCCTACATTGAATGACTCCGTCAAATCATCCTCGTTCTCATCTTTATAGTTCCTATATGAATCTTTTATGATTCTGATAATCTTCTCTCTGGCAATCCGTACCTTCCCAGCACTTCCCACATCGCCTCTATTGTACACTATCAAATGCCTTCTTGAAACCCACAAAATTTAGATAAACAGAGTTCCATTCAATACTCTGCTTTCCTATTATCCTCAGAGTGTTAATCTGGTTCGTACATGATCTACCATCTCTGAAACCTATATATTCCATCCGAAATATAACATCTATCTGATGCTTAATTTATCCTTTCCAAAACAATCCTCAATAGAATTTCACTAGGAACAGACAAAGAGAGTTATTCCCCTCCATCTGTCACGACATGCTAAGTTTCCCTTCTTAGGCATTTTGCTTAGCTGGCATTCCCTCCATTCCTCCGGAAAGATTTCCGTCACCCATATCAAGTTAAAGTGCTTGCACAATTTCTTCATTAACTTCTGGTCAGCTCTCAGACACTCCGCTAGTACTTGATACATTCCTGAGGCTCTCATCCTATATTAAGCTTTTTTAATACTTCCTTAATCTCTCTTCTGGTGGGAGGTCTAATATCCAAAATCAGCCTATGTCTAGTCCTTTCTTCCACTTGGTCTCTCTCTCCTCTACCTCACTCGCTGCCTTCAGGAATTAATGTCTTCAAATTTCAGGAACTCGTGCAACTTATATTTCATACCGAAATCGTGCAAAATGTAATAATACTCTTTTTGGCTCCTCTTCCTCACACTTCCTCTGACATTTTGCAAAGAATATTAACTCTAACTGTAATTCTTTCTCTTTCCCTCTACTAGTATCTTCCAATGGCGCAACTGCCGTTGTCCCTCTATTAAAGCTGAATTCTTCACTCAAGCCTTTGCCTCTAATTCTACCTTGGTCGATTCTGGAGTTATTCCTTCTCCTCCACTCCCTCCAACTCGATTTATGCTTAATATTGAAATTTCTTATAAAGATGTTATTTCTGCCCTCTCGGAGCTTAGCACTATGGCGTAAGGTCCTGATGCTATTTCTCTTGTATTTTTTAAAAACTTGTGCTTTCGAGCTTGACCCCTACCTTGGTAAAATATTCCGTCTCTGCCTTTCAACTCCGACCCTCCATTCTTGCTGGAAATGTCCGCTCATTCAGCGGGAGACCTTTTATCGCTAAACTTTTGTTCTTTCTAAAAAATTTTAAACTATCATTAACGGGTAGACTTGGAAACGACGCAAATCTAATCTTATATCTGATCGTCAGTATGGCTTTTGTAAGTACTCTACTTTTGGCATTTCAGTGGATATTTCGCTGTGGTGCTAGGCATATCGAAACCCTTCGAAGGAGTCTGGAACAAAGCGTTGAGATCTGACCTTCACTCTTTTTGTATCTATCCTTCTTTCTAATTTCCCTTCCGGTCGTTCTATAACAGCTATTGTAGCTGGCCACCATTCATCCTTCAAACCTATAATTAGTGGTGTTCCTCAGGGTTATGTCCTATCTACAACTCTGCTTTTCATTATTTACACATACTACTACTACTACTACTTCACATTTCCACTCGAATGGTGACGACTCTACCCTTCATTACTCTTTTCATTTTGAAAGACGTTCCTGACAATAGCCATTACCTCACGCTATGAGGGTGGCCTTGGAGAAACTAACCATTGATCCTTTTCGAATATTTATTGGGGCATTGATAACGAAGTTGCTTTCAAACTCTCGAAAACATGGTTCCTTCATCTTTCTTCTCGACATAATCTTCCTTCTACTATACCATAACATTTTCTTCGAAAGCATGCAACTCAAACCTTTGTCTGTTCTTAATATTCTTGATATTTTTTCTCGTGACCTTCATTGGAAAAATCACGTTATTGCTCTTTCTAAACAAGCTTCTACGAGGTTGGGTGTTCTGAGGAGCCTTCAGAATTCTTCTGGGTGTTCTGAGGAGCCTTCAGAATTCTTCAAGCCACCCCAGTTGCTTGCTCTTCATAGTGGTGTCGTTCTACCTGTATGGAGTATGGCTCACACATCTATGGTGGTTCCATTCACACAACTCAACTTGAAAATGTGGAGTCTAGAGCTTTTTGTCTTATCAACGCTCCTGTTCTTACTAATTCTAGTCTCTTTCTGCCCATCGAATTGTTGCGTCAATCTCTTTATTCTATCGCTATATTAATATGAACATTGCTCTTCTGGACTCTCCAGCCGCATACTTCTTAAATTGAGAAGGGTTCGTGCGACACGCCTTTCTACAGTTTCATCCTCTCTCTTGACCCCAGACTTAACATAAATGTATTACATGTATTCCACTGGTAAAGTCCGAAACACAGTCTATTTATCTATTTTCCCCAACTACCCTTGAGTTAACTCTTTTAAACGCCGTGTATCGGGGCATGTCGACTTTTAAAATTGGCTCTGGCTTGGGAATTTCCCCAAACTTAGGTGGAATTTGGAAACCTCCGTCCTTTACCCACTAGAGGAAACCTAAAAAAAATTATCATTCTCCAATCTGGAGATACCCATACTACCTTTGTGACAAAAATGTTGCCCAATCACAAGATCAAACTTCTCGGAGAATTCCACAAACTGTCCCCCATTCCCGTTTCTTTCCCCAACACCATACATTCACATTAATCTCGAATGATTTTTATTTGGTCAGACTTTGGCATTAAAATATCCAATAACGAAAAGGATTTCTCTTCTATTAACTATCCTCACCACCTCCTACAGTCTCTCATAAAAGTATTATAATCTTTAGCGGTCTACCTCTGGTCTTAAACCTTACTCTAATTATTCTCGCTGAGAACGGCTCTCATTATATCGTACTATCTACCATTTTTTCGCCATTTGCAAATCCAAACCCATCTCTGTGCTCTTCTCTCCCGAGTATAAGAACTTAGGTCTTGATCACACAATCATGCACCTCTCCACTTCCATTCAATCTCACGGCATACCTCTCTGCCTCCTTCGCTACCTGATGTAACCTCAATGGTTCAAAGCGAGTTCGTATATTCCAAAGTCCAATTCTGGTAGGTGTTTTCATGCTTGGGTTCGTCTGCAAAATACCAGTCCAGTTTATCATACCATCAGATTATGTAATCAATTAGTTAAAGTTGTGGGGTGATTAGCCAACCTCAGCCGGTCCCAGTGGCGGAACTATCACCTTAAAGCAAGACACTTACAGAAGTCCCCCTATCCGCCACCTGAAGACGCGCCCGATGGGGACCAGCAGCCCCACAGGGGTATCTGACGAACTGAAGATCATTTCCACAACCACATATAAAGGTGGTAGTTTCCTCTCTACATTGCTTATCCATAAAGAACTTTCTCCGAATTTTCATTGTTGCATGATGGTGTTGTGTGTTCTACCATCTGGAGATCATAAAATTAAGCTCTTCATAAGCCTGTAAACAGTTCCTCATTTCTCTTCCCAATTCCATATTATCTCATAACTGGTTTGATTTCGTGTTTTCTACAACTTCTGCATTAAAACCTCTATCCCCAAAATTATACTTATTTAACTTTCTTTTCAACTTCTCAAACTCTTAACAAAAATCATCCTTTAATACCTCTGACTAATAACAATGAAGGACATTTAAATCTAGCTTTAGAAATTCTTCCCGAGAAAAACCCACGTCACCAAACTATTCATCATTTATCCTACAATAAGGAATAAAACTTTTCTACGTTTTTCCCCATCCTAGCCTCTCTTTTAAACACTTGCCACAGTCTTCCATTCCCAGAAATACTCAGTATATTTCCTCCGCAAGCGCCCTAGACTCCTCGTATATGATATAATCCAAATCCATTTTTTGTTAATATTAAAGTCCGTCAAAAGATGTTCCCGTTTAAGACTCGATGAGTGTTTCCAACAACTCTACATAGGAATCATAGTGCATGCCGGTAATAAAATCAAACTATCTCAGCGGATTCTCGAGGAGGGTAAAAATAGAGTGGAAAAAGATCTTTTTATCATCGAAAATAAAGGATCGAATGAAAACTACCTTCCAGCTGAAGCAAATTTTCCATATTAACATTGTCTTTTTTGAAAGTTTCAGGAGCAACATTGCTTCCAATCAAACTTACCAAAATTTTGTATTCATATATTGTTGGTAAAGCCATCAAAATCATAAAGCTTAAAGAATTTAAAATAGCAAAATTAGCAAGAGAGGAATGGTATGAAAAAAAATAAATTTTTGAAATTTATTCTTTAATTCTGAAAATAACATTATTAAATAATAAGTCCTCCAATCTTGCTTGCCGAAATCTTTCCACAAACATAAGTTACATGTTTTATATTTATGTAAAAAAAAAAAATTCTCAACTTTAAATTTAAATAAAATAACCAACTTTTAATAAAAATAAAAACAAAAAAAAATCTACTTGCTAAGTTAACAAAATAATAATATCAAACACACAAAAACAAACAATTACGTTAAATAAAAATAATAAAAATTAAAAAAAAACTGGATATTTTTTTAAGAGTTTTGAAACTATGGCATCTCTTTCGTCATTTTGAATTTGAGGTCAAAATAATTAAGGAATGAAAAAAGCAGGGACGGAAGTATCCCTACAACGTAGAGTATACTTTCAGTGGTTATGCTGTAGGAGTATTAGATCCAAATTTTTCATATATAACTAAACAATAATTATTCGCGCTGTTAGCACAGAATATACTGTAGTATCTAATTTCTAAATAATTTAAAGATATGTATCATGAATGAGCTAGTCAGTATTTTATAAAAACACTGCATCACTAACATCTGATTCTTTTTTAATATAAAAGCTAATGTAACATTCAACATTTGTCACAATGCTAAATCATTACATGCATCTATACTCAAGATCGAAACGAAAATTGTGTTATGGGCATCACAAGATCTTAGACTCTTTCAAGAAACAAGTAAAAAAAACAATGAAAATTATTCTAAAGAAAAATTTGAAGTCTGAACACAATATAAAGTCTATTCTATTAAAATTATATCTCTGAAAATCATTTTACCATCTTAACAAAAGAACATCTATTTTCTTCCAAAACCACCATTTTAAACGGGATTTTCATTTTACTAGTAAGAAACCCTTAGAAAATGTAGAAAATTTTTACAGAGCATCATGACCTTAATAAATAAAACAAAATAAAACTCGTCAAAAATGTTGTGGTTAAAAGGGGCTCGAGTGCAGTTGTGCAATATTTAAACATTTAATACATTTGCAAAGCTCAATACTCGCGAAGCATCAAACGTTATTTGCAGAGTATATACACTCTACGAAGCCCACTTTTGAAAACCTTTTACTTCACGAAATAGAAGACAAAGGAATGCTTAGACTATGAAATAGAAAATAGATTTGACAACAATACTCAGTTTGAAATCCACCTCTTAATTCCAAAGGTGTTCCTTCAAAATTAAGGAATTCTGCCAATTAAGACTACATATGATTAAAGTGACATCAAAAAGACTTTCAATGATATTGCTTAAGTATCTTATGTCTAGTGTTTCCAAATAAATTTCTGGTAATAATATCAATTGCAAGTTTACGAAATATGTGAAAAATTTTGGACTTTTTAAGAGAAGCATAAATTTTTTAAGCCTTACGGGGATAACATTTTGGGAAATAAAAATTTTTTTAATTTTCATCCAATTTTGATGAAAAGCACCTAAAGAAAGATCTCGCCCAATTATTCTCATATCTGGAATACAAAGAAAATCGATTCAATAGAAGAAAGAAAAAAAAGTTTTTATTTCTAACTTTCTTTGGCAAAAGATATTTGAAACCAGACTGTGAGCCTTCAGTCTAAAAAGAATATAGAAAAGCTTTATAAGTAGTTAAATATTAGCAAAATAAGAATTAAAAAAAAAACGATATTATAATTTTTATAGCAAGTCAAAATTCCAAAAAAAAAATTCTAATAAAAAGCCACCATGAGAAAACTTTCTTACAAAAAATAAAACAAAGCCGTAGGATGGCGAAGTTAAGAATTAGAATGCAGAATTAAATTGCTATAAAGACTATCAAATATCAATTTCAAGTCTTATAAATTTTTCCACATTCTTTCAGAATTGAAGTTCCACAATTTCAAACATCTTTTGCCACAAAATAAAATTAAAGAATTGAATGTGACCACATGAAAAAAATTGAAAACTAATATACCGGCAACATTTTTTTCTACTTGACATTTTAATTTTTACTGCAAAATTGATTAATGGTTTGGGGAGATCTTTCTTTTGGAGTATCATTCATCATGATTGAATGAAAAAAAAATTTAAGCAATTTTTGTCAAAGTCGGAAATGGGTATAACTTTTCTATCTACTGTACCGATTTTATAAATGATTGGACGAGATTTTTCCTTTGGTCATTGTCCCATCAAAATCGGTTGAAAAAAAATATATATATACTGTATATAGTAAGTCAATTTCAACTTATTCATTTTAATAACAATTCGTTGGTTATTCTTTTTTACTTTTCTGAGGATTAAGTTTCTTGGTTCGAAGAAAATACATATGCGAAATCATTTTGTACATAACTGAAAAAAAAAATTATTATTAGAAATTAAATCTCCTTTGAGTTAGAATAGGAAGAATAAAGAAAAAAAATATATTATTATCATCCACCTTCTTTCCCCAAGACTGAAGGGTAACGTGCGTACCATGCACCGGAAACAGAAAAGTAGTAGAAGAACATGACAAGTCGAAAAGAAAGCCCAGCCTTACCGCTCTCTTTATACCTATTAGTGAGAACTCGTCGCAGTCAGAAAATCCACCCTCGAGCTTCACGGGACAGGACGGACCTCACTATGGCATCTCGTCAGAGGGTCCATCCCTGCCCAGTTTGGCCACAACCATACCCCCTCACAAAACTCCGCCATTCACTCCGATTATGCACCTTTCTTCTCGCCTCTGCCAAACTCGCATTTCTCTCGTCCAGGTATATCTTCACTGACTCAATCCACTTTTTCTTCGGTCTCTCCGCCGGTCTATTCCCAACACACTCACCACTATACATCCGCTTAATCAACCGACTATCATCCATCCTTTTAAAATGACCAAACCATCTCAACATATTTTCATTTATTCTCTCATTTATCCCTTTCATCACACCACACAACTCTCTAATACGTTCATTCTTCTTCTTATCATATCTTCTCACACCTAAAACGCCCCTAAGATTGTCCATCTAAACAAATTGTCCTTTAGATCCATACCTCTTATTCCAGAACATAGTCTCTACTATACATTACACTATTTATAACATACCTCATATAAGACCCTAGCACACTCAAGACTTGGTCCCTTTACATCCACCAACGATTTAATTGCACCAGCCAACTTCCTGCCATTCACAACTTTCCTACTACACTCTGCATCATCCGTTCCCTTTTCATCCAATATATATCCTAAATATTTAAACTCAGACACTTGTTCCAGCTGCTCACCATCTACATAGTTTCACAACACGAGCACCTGACTCTCAATCACAACTATTATAACCTTACTTTATCTAATGTTTACTTTCAAACCCTTCTCCTTTTACACACCCTGCCAAATCTCTCAAAAAATCCTCTCAAACTCTCATCAGATTGACCACACAAACCCAAATCATCTGTATATAATAGGTAGGGCACTCTCCACTCTCTTCCATTCTCCATCATTCTAACACCATCTCCTGCCACCCCACCTCCCCATAATTCTTTCATAATCATCAACCATATACAAGTTGAATAACCAAGGGAGACATAAAACATCCCTGTACCTCACTCCCATATTAATATTAAACCAATCACTTTCTTTATTACCTTATTCTAGCTAATTCATTATTGTTATCCATAATTAGATTCCATTCAGAAGACTACCACCAACACTTGCCATAGATCATATTAATCCTATCACACGCCTGTTGCAAATCCATAAACCTAAATACAATTTATTCTTCTCATTTTCTCGATCATTTGTTTCAATGTAAAGATTTGATCCACACATTCCTCTAACACTCCTAAAACGCACCTTGTTCTTCACCAATAAGTCCTTCAGTCACTACCTATTATTTCGATCAAAATACCACCATATATCTTCTCCCTACAACACTCAATAATAAACTAATTCCCCTATAATTCCTCATAGTTCACCGTATCTCCCTTACCCTTAAAGCGTACTATTACTGGTCTCCTCCAACTCCTCGGAACTATACCCCATAAACGCTTTATTACACAACTTCCAAATCCAATCAATCACCATCTCGCTTCCCTTCTTGATCATTTTTTTTACCAATAATTTCATCTATACCTGTGATTTACTGTTCTTTAAATCAACTTTCAATCTACCCATTAATTCCTCTTTACTAATTACCTCATCCCCAAACACCTATTCCTCTGCACCATCAAACCCACACATATTCATCACTACCAATGTTCATTAAGGCTGCCAATGTTATACAGATTTTTAGCGTTCTTTCCACACTCCCCTCACATCCATTTCATCAGTTACTGAGCACCATCCTCTATTCATTATTCTAAGAGATTCCCCTTATTCTCATTCTTAACATTTCATGCGCTTCCTTCCAGAAGAACTTCCTATTCCCTTGTAAGTCCCCCATTCATCCCTCCTCCTTCCAAACCGTTCATTTGCCTAACTCTTTTTCCTCCTACATATGTATGCACCTTTTTTAGCATTTTTTTCCTCCTTATATACTCCCAAACATCTTTCTTTTGAAACTTATCATTTTTAGTACATCTAACCACGCTTCTTTTTTAGCTTTTAACAGCTTGCATCACCTCTTCATTTCACCACTCACTGTTAACATTCTTACTTCCTACTTTCAGCACATCCACATACTTCCTTGCACTAACAACTGCTTCCTTCATTTTCTCTCCCAGATTTGCTCAGTTTCAACTGTCTGATTTACTTAGAGCGCTCTTAAATTTTATCCTTATTACCTTGTTCACTTAACCTTCACTCTTAATTTACCCACTTCCTTCCTCTTATCACCTTCCTCTCCATCCAAGCCCCCACCAACTTAATTTACATAAAACAACACAATGATCCGATAATCCCATTCCTAACCCCCTGACTGATTTAACATCCAACACATAGTTCAACATCTTCCTCTCACCAACACAAAAATCAATCATACTTTTCACTTCGATACATTTCTACCTACACCAACTCAGTATACTTATGAATACTCTTGTGTTCAAAAAAAGTATTACTTACACACACACCTCTCCCCTCACAGAAATAAATGACCTCCTACCATTCTCATTTTCTCCCGACACTCCAAAACCACCTGTTATACCATCCCTTTTTTAATCACCTATCCAACCATTTAGGTCACCCAGCACAATCAACCTGAAGCTCCTACTTACCCCATCCAAAACATCATTCAGATTATCCCAGAAAATCGCGCTCTCTTCAACATTACCCTCAGATGGACCATATGTCACAACCACACATACCTTGACCTTTTCAAACTTAAATTTAACCATTAGAATTTTAGTACTCTCACACAAAATCTACCATAGCTCTGTACCACAGGTCACTCATCAGAATTGCAACCTCTCTCCCTCTCATTCCTTTCCATACCACACCACTCATTTTCACGGTTTTCTTTCATCTTTGTTTCTGTCACAGCGAGCAAATCAAATTTGCTTTTTCTAAATTCATTCATCCACCTCTCCCCACTTTTTCCTCAACATTTATTCCTCTGACATTCCATGTACCCATACGATTCATACATTTTCGCCGAAAGATAGAAGGCCGTTTACGGCGATCACGACCTTCTCCGAGGCATGCATTAGCATTCCTGGCAAAAGATAAGTGGTAGTGGGCAGCCAACCCAACTTCCACCGTCCCTTAGTCGCCTTCTACGACACGCAGAACATACAATGTGGGCAACTCTTTCTCCCCCACACATAGGGATATAAGGAGTAGGAATGTCTGTAAGATGTTGTCTAGAAGAGGGGTGTGGATATAAGTATGTGTATATGATATGTGGATAAAAGGTGGTGTCTGTAAGATGTTCTCTGGATGATGAGTGTGTAAAGAATATGAACGCAAAAGAGAAAGGCGAACCATTAGGCACTGGAATACATACCATATGCAAAATGGGAGGTAATTTCATCGCTGCGAGTATGTGTATACTCTACCTCTATCAGAAAAAAAATATTTATTTCTAGTAAAAGATGGCACACCGAACTAGAAACCAGTCCATGACATATACTATCTAAGAGTTGACTAATCCCTCCCCTTGGAAAAAATAACGGCTACACTTCTGTCTTGTATGGGCTCAAGCCCATTTCAAATTACGAACAAATTGTTTAAATATCTCTGCCAGCGTTTTATAAACAAATTGTTTCAATGTTTTCTTAAGCTTTTTGCGATTTTTATATTTGATTCATATCTGATCATTTTGCTTGTAAGTCTATGAGTAAGAGAGCTTCCGAATGTTCCTCATACCAATGATAAAGTTTTTATCTTTTGTAGTACAAAATTGTCTTGGAAGACCTATACATCCGTTTTTTCAATATCCTGGAAATGTTGTATGGCACCACCTGGTTGTACGGAAATCGAACGTGATCATTCTGTTGTAAATGCTTAATAATGAACTTAGTAACCAAAACCGTTTCCCCACCACCATCAGTAATACCAAGTAACCAAAACCGTTTCCTCACCACCATCAGTAATACCAAGTACACAGTCTACATGGAAACCTTCAATTATTGTACATTTTACTTCAGTTATGCAACTTTCGATGTATTCTGCTCCAAATATCCATAAACAAAGTTACCTTCGAGGTATTTGTTGAGAGAAGTTGATTCATTGTCTAAACTAGAGCAATTTTTGACTGATTTGAAAACTTTATATTCAGTATGTTTGACACACGATGGTAATTTCTGCCAGCGAGCAGTCTTCGACCATAGGTACTTGGACGATTATCAATAGGCTGCGATGTGCGCCATTGCTGAAAAAGTAGCGGAACAGCATTTTAACACAGCAACAAATTACTTATATTTCTTGAGACCCACGATTCAGATTGTACAACACTCGTGTGCGACACAACTCTTTATATGTTGCGTTTACCACTAGGATGACTATAATGATAAACAGTATTTTAAGTAAAATAAAAAAGCAAAGTATTTATGCAGTAATATTAATACCCATAAAAGTTTAAAAATAAAGTAAAATTCATCACTGAAAACCAATTGATACTAAAATCTGACGAATCTATTTAAAAGCAGAAAATTTTTGGCTGTTAAATGAGCGCTCTGATTCGGGTTAGGGCTGTTATTAACAAAATAAAAAGCTAAATTTTTAATTCAGAGTAGAAAACTTTGGTAAGAAAATGAGTTTTTATAATTTTTTAATCAACAATTATTTTTATCATCCTACATATATATACTATTTTTTTTTTTTTTAAGTTTATCGTTTATTATACAATAAAAGTAAGATTATGACATTCGGAGGGGTTGATAGAGTTTTGGCTCACTTGAAAGTCGAAGAAAATAGTGGATGAGGAGACGATATAAAGCTATAAATTTAAAATTAAAACTAACATTTCTCTTCAAAATGAAAATTTCCCCTTGACAAACTGTTTTGACAAAGAATTGGTACCAAAGATAAAAGAAAATCTTAAAGCAAGTTATAGAATTTTTTCTTAATTTACGAGCATAAAGCAAAAGGTAATACCTAATATATTGCAAGCTTAACCACTAAGCTACTACTTACATTTAAATTTGACTCACACACTTCCAGAACATGATACAAAAGTCTTTGTGAAAACAAAGCAGTGATAAACAAAGAAATTTGGAAATGGAGATGTGTGTGAGAATGCAAGAGTTTTTAGATTCAGTAAATAAACAATGTGATACACCTTTATAAAACTCAATAATTACATGCATTTTAACGAACATGTCCAAAATTTGACATTGGCACACTTTTTTTTTATATTAACACATATATAGAACGGAGGCGAGATGGTGATTGATTGGATTTGGAAGTTATGTAATAAAGCGTTTATGGAGGGTATAGTCCCGAGGGATTGGAGAAGAGCAGTAATACCTATAAGGGTAAGTAGTATAAGGACTGTAGAAATTATAGGGGAATTAGTTTATTGAGTATTGTAGGGAAGATATATGCTGGTGTTTTGGTCGAAAGAGTGCGTCGAGTGACTGAAGGACTGATTGGTGAAGAACAAGGTGCGTTTAGGAGTGGTAGAGGATGTGTGGATCAAATCTTTACATTGAAACAAATGATTGAGAAAATGAGGGAGAAGAAGAATAAATTGTATTTAGGTTTTATGGATTTGCAACAGGCGTATGATAGGGTTAATATGGAAGCTCTATGGCAGGTGTTAGTGATATATGGTGTTGGTGGTAGGCTTCTGAATGGAATCAAAGTATGTATATCGGTAAAAGCATGTGCAAGAATAAATGGGGTCAAGCAGACGGAGGTAGGACCGGAAGGTCAAGCTGTGTCATGTGTCCTTGGTTATTCAATTTGTATATGGATGGGGTTATGAAAGAATTAGAGGTGGGGTGGCAGGAAATGGTGTTAGAATGATGGAGAATGGAGGAGAGTGGAGGATGCCCTACCTATTATATGCGGATGATTTGGTTTTGTGTGGTGAATCTGAAGAGAGTTTGAGAGGATTGGTAGAGAGATTTGGCAGGGTGTAAAGGAGGGGTTAGAGCAAACGTAGATAAGAGTATATGGTTGTGAGTGAGGACAGTCCTCAGTGTGAAGTTATGTTAGATGGTGAGCAGATGGGAACAAGTGTCTGAGCTTAAATATTTAGGGAATGTGTTGATGAAAATGGAACGATGATGCAGAGTGTAGTAGGAAAGTTGTAGAATTTGGTAGGAAGGCTGTTGGGTAATTGTTAAACATGAAGAATGTAAAGGGAATAGTCTTGAGTGCGTAGGGTCTTACACATGAGGGTATGTTGTTACCTGTGTTATTGTATAGTAGTTGAGACTTGTCTGGAATAGGAAGTATAGATCTAAAGTTCAATTGTGTTCAGATGGACAATGGACAATCTAGGGTGTGAGAAGAATTGATAAAATGAGAATGAACGTATTAGAGAGTTGTGGTGTGAAGAAAGGGGTAAAATGAGAGAATAAATGAAAAGTATGTTGAGATGGTTTGGTCATGTGGAAAGGATGAATGATAGTCGGTTATATATATATATATAGTAGGCTAAGCGAAAAAGTAAAGTTGGTATTTTCGAGTCACTATAGTGCGGGAAAAGTTGCGATTGGGGAATACAAGAAAACAAAAAAAAGTTATTCAAATCGGATCTTATCTTCCGGATCGCGCAAACCGTTGCTCATGGTACCTTCAAAAACAGTACTTCCATTTTTCAGGAATTAAAAAAATTAGGTATATATATATTTTTATCATACTGAAAATATTTGCAGATTGTACTGCTTAATAATAATTAAACAAATTGCGTTCAGAGAATGTTTTCCGATCCCGCAAGCTCAGTTTAAATATCGGAAAAATCAACTTCTGATCCCTTGGGATAAAAAAGGAGAGGTTTAACCTGAGGTCTATTGCGGTTTGAGGTTAAGATTTAAATATAAAATTGATACTATTGAGCAAGAGCATACAGTCATTTTTAAACAACCTAGAACTTACCACGAAGAGTTCTCTCGCTGAAGGGCGGAAAGGTTTTGTAGCTCACCCAACTGAAGCTAGCCAAGTTGCAAAACAGCGCTGAAGTCGCCATACGCCCTTCCCGCCGATCCCTCTCCGCCCGCATCCACTCCCCCGGCGCGCCGTTTCGTTTCAGTTGTCAGGCTGTTACGCTTGAGTGAGCATTACACGTACATGACTTCTCGACTTCTTGTCATTATTGTTTGTAAATTTGATTATTTTAATTACATTAACTACCGAAATGGATTTGGATATGTCGTTGGCCAAGAAAATTACTAGACAATCTTTTCAGTGTCCTATATTCGGTCATTCAAGAGACTTTCTGCCAAACATTCTTCCAACAAACACACGAGGATGTGCTTCGATGCTCCTTTGAAGAGAGGTTTGCATTAGCAAGTTTCTCATCTGTCAGCAAACAGCAATGCGGTGACACAAAAAGTAAAATATATATTTATGAGAAGTGTCAACCTACAGTTTCTTATTATAAGATCATTCAGCTAATTAGTCACTTTAGTGATAAGAATTATAAACTAGCTGAAATCTTGCATTCTATGATTAAGAAACCGCAACTTTTATAAAAAGGTTGATGAATAACAAAACAAGGAACTCAACTGCTTAATATCTCAGCCTGCAAGTGTATAACCAGCTGCTCCAAACGATCCAGCATCTGTGTGAATGTCCGATTTTGATTTAACTGGAACGTGTGAAAACGTAAGTCAAAATCCTGTTGCTATATGTAGATTTATCTAATTTCCAGAAAAAGCATGGAATGGCAAAATTGGTACCTATAGATCAAAGGAGACAAAAACTGAGACGCTGGGGACTTGGAAGACGAAACAATACATTGAAAATGCAGTCTTCCAAACCTGTTGAAGCGAAATAAAATAAAATATATATTAAATTAATGCAAAATAGCAACACCCATTGTTGACGAGGCAAGTGTGGGTGGAACTCGGCAGCCACCTCTTGCAGAGTTCTATTGCTTGTTATCAATATCAAAAGAGCGTAATAATTTATATAAATGTTAACATTATTTTCTCTGACCTCAGGTGATTATTTTCTTAATACATCAAAATCACCAAAAGTTGAATTTTTTCCCGATTTTACTGAGTCATGGACCATATATTCTAAACGCAATTTTTTTATTATTATTATTATTATTAAACAGATATTGTTATCAAAAAGAATGATAAAAAATATATGTACCTATCCTTTTTTTTTAATTTCTGAGCAAAACAATTCACCTTTGTACTTTTAGACGGTTTGTGCTGTGATTAAAAAGAGTAATAAATTCGATCGAACGATCTTTATTGTTTTTTCAAAACTTCTAAATTTCCTTTCCAAAATTTATAGCACCTCGAAAATATCAATTTGACTTTTTTCGCTCCACCGGTGAGTGGCAGTGTGTTGGGAATCGACCGGCTGGGAGACCTGAAGAAAAGTATTTGAGTCAGTAAAGAATGTCTGCAGGAGAAGTCGTGGAGTTTGGCAGAGGCAGAATAAAGGTGCATAGTTAGGAACGGAATGGTAGGCTTTCGTATAGTATGAAGCCCCCCCCCAGGCCCCCACACATTGGCAAGATACTCAGTGAGGGTCCGTCGCGGTCCCGTGAAGCTCTAGGGTGGATTTTCTGTCTGTGATGAGTTCTCACTAATTAATGGTGCCAGAGGGGGGTGGTAAGGCATATATTGACTCTCATCATATTCACTGCTTTTCACGATGCATACGCACCTTACCCCAGTCTTGGGGAAAAGAGGTAGATAAAGAAGGAAAGAAAGAATAAAAATTTGTATTGATAGCATATAGAACAGAAAATTTAGTATTTTACGTAATTAAAATCTTTTAATACAAAAATATTAACCTGAATTAAAATTAAAAAAAATTATGTAAATTTGAAATGTACCATGTACCACTAACAATAAATAATTTCTGGTATTTCACTCCAGAATATATCTGATGGCACATTATATATAACTTAGAGAAAATTAAAACTGTCATTTACACACATAGTATTTGATACAGTCAAGACTACTAGTGAACCCCTAATAAACTAACATATTAATAGAAACCATCTCAGTTTTAAGGTAGCAACTTAAAGATGAAAAAATTATTTAACATAGCAAATTGGTAAATTTGTTTTTAATTCATACTATAAAATAATATTACAATAAAATATAAAAAAACAATCTTTACCTGGGAAAAAGAAGAGTAAAAGATAGCACCGAATAAGGGTTGGAAAGTGAAACGCAAAATTCAGCTTGTTGGGTAATGATACAGAAAACTTCTGAGTTTCTTCAAAGTATGGAATGCTTCTGCAATAAATACATTTAAAATATATATATATATATATATATATATATATATATATATATATATATATATATATATATATATATATATATATATATATATAATATATATATATATATATATATATATATATATATATATATATATATATATATATATATATATATATATATATATATATATATATATATATATATATATATATATCTTTCTTTTATCTTCCTTCTATTTTCCTCAAGAATGGGAGTAAGGTGCAGATTGAGAATCTGATGCAAAAAGCAGTAGAAATAAACATGACAGAAGTCTGAAAAGAAAGCCCAGCCTACCACCCCCTCATACCCACTAGTGAGAACTCGTCGCAGTCAGAAATAAACCCTAGACTTCATGGGACAGCGACGGACCTCACTATGGTGGTGGATCGTCAATGTAAGGGTTCATCCTTGGCCCAGGTGGGCCACAACCATACCCCCCCACAATCCCCGCCATTCACTCCTGTTATACAACACCTTCTTCTCGCCTCTACCAAACTCACATTTCTCTCCTCCAAACATTCGTTTACTCATCAGTCCACTTTTCTTCGGTCTCCCCAGCTGGTCGGTTCCCAACACACTCGCCATCTATACATCCGCTTAACCAACCGACTTATTCATCCTTTCCATATGACCAAAACCATCTCAACATACCTTCATTTATTCTCATTTACCCTTTCTTCACACCACAACTCTCTAATAAGTTCATTCCCAATTTTCAGACAATTCTTCTCACACCTAGTACCCCCTAAGATTGAAATATATATATATATATATATATAAAGCATATATATATATATATACATATATATATATATATATATATATATATATATATATATATATATATATATATATATATATATATATATATATATATATATATATTTTCATCTTCCTTTTCTTTCTCAAGACTGGGAGTAAGGTGCGTATTATGCATCAGTGCAGAGAAGTAATAGAAGAACATGACACACAAGTCATACCTATTAGTGAGAACTCAGGCAGTCAGAAAATCCACCCTAGAGCTTCACGGACCGCGACGAACTTCACTATGGCATATCGTCATGTAGGGTTTATCCCTTAACACAGGTGGGCCACAACCATGCCCTCACAAAACCCCGCCATTCACTCCTATTATGCACCTTTATTCTCGCCTTCAAACTCATTTCTCTCCTTCATTCGTTTACTGACTCAATTTTATATATATATAGTTATATATATATATATATATATATATATATATATAGATGTAACATTCGTATCTCTAGAAATATATATACAGTATATGTAAATATATATATATATATATATATATATATATATATATATATATATATATTCTATCATTACATTGAGGGTGAGGTGTGCAACATACGCCAGAAACAGAAAGGTTAGTAGAACATGACTTAAGTCGAAAGGAAATTCTTCCCCACCATCATCCTCTCGTACCCTTAAGTGTGAGTACGCCACAATCAAACAAATCCACCCTAGGGCTTCACAAGACCGCGACGATCCCTCACTGTGGTATCTTGTCAATGTAGGGTTCATCCCCTGAGCAAGGCCCACAACCATACCCCCCAATAATAAAACCCCGTAGCCATTCACTTCTATTATGCACCTTTCTTCTCGCATCTACCAAACTCTCATTCCTTTCCTTCAGACATTCCTTTACCGACTCAATCCCCTTTTTCTCTGTATCTCGTCAATGTGAGATTCAACTCCTGGGACACGCCCCCACCAATCACTCCTATTATGCACCTTTCTTCTAACCTCTGCCCCACACACATTCCTTTACTGACTCGAACCACTTTTTCTTCTGTCTCCCAACAGGTCGTTTCCCAGCACACTCACCACTATATATCCGCTTAACCAACCGACTATCATCCATCCTTTCCATATGACCAAACCATTTCAATGTTCACCACCTTCAATGAAATTCCTCAACCTCAAAATGCAGGTAGTGAACTCGTCTACCATTTCTCTATACAAAATATCTTGGGCAGATGGTGAAACTCTCTGCTCATATCTTCCCTGACCGTCTTAGGGATGAACCCAACAATTTTGACCTTTTCTTAACTACTAATCCTTCTTCTCATTCTATTAATCTGTTGCCACCTCTAGGTTCCTCCGATCACCTTTATCTCCGTAACCTGTTCTATCTTTTTTAGTCTTCCACGGGAAAATTTCTAGCTGCGGTATGGAAACATTTTCGACACATTGGTACTGCTAACTGATGGGGTTGGCGGTAGTACTATTTTGATTTTCCTTGGAATGACTTATTTGAGTGGTGGTGGGGGGGGGGGGTCTCTCGACGTGTGCAGAACCCATTACGGAGGTTATTTTCTCTGGCAGGGAGGAGTACATTCCATGATTTCCCATAAACCATGGTTTAACTTTAGCTTATTTTCGTGCTATTCTCCGAAGGGATGCTGCCTTTATGAATTATCAGTCTTCAAACTGAAAACTCCTGCAACTTTTATTGCATCTCGGAATCGTTCAAAAATCTATTCACCACAACACTAAAAAAAAAATCTATTCTCCGTAGAAAAAAATTCTGATTTTTTGGTTCCTCTTCCTCCCGGTCATTCTACAAAAAAAAAAATATCACCTCTAACTTTGCTTTTCCTCTTTCCCTCCTAGTGTATTTTTTAACGACACACAAACAATTTTACCTTCCACTAAAGCTGAACTCTTCGTTCAAACCTTCGCTCCACTCTAAACGATTTCACACCTATTTCTCCTTTTTCATTTTTCACATCCTCCAACTCATTTATGCCTAACATTGTAATTTCTTCAAAAGATGTTGGTTTTCCATTCACCGACCTTAACACAAAGAAGGTATAAGTACCTGACAGTATCTATCCAGTGGTCCTCAAAACTTATGCTTCCGAGCTTGCATTCTGCCTTGGTAAACTTTCGTCTCGGTCTATCAACTTCAACCTTTCCGTCTTGATAGAACAGAAAGTTAAAGTAGATAGACAGTGACGAAATAATTTACCAGGGCATGGTACAAGTTTTGAGAATCACATTAGAAATACCATCAAGACTATACACCTTCTTAGTGTTAGACTCAAAGAGAGCGGAAATAACGTCTTTAGAAGAAATTACAATGTCAGACATAGGGAGTGGAGATGGAGGAATAGTACCGGAATAGTCCAAGGCGGAATTAGAGGCAGTGATTTGAGCGATGAGTTCAGCTAAAGCGGGAGGTAAAACGGCAGTTGTGCCGTAGGAAGATATTAGAGGAAAATGCAAAGTTAGAGTTAACATTTTTTTTTAGAAAATCCCAGAACGGACGTGAGGGAGGAAGAGGAACCAGAAAGATTATAATATTTTCTACAGAGAAAAAGAGTTTTTAGTGTAAAGGAGAATTGATTACGAACGATTCCGGGATTAAATATGGGATTAAATATATGCTTCTAGAGTTTGAAGACGATCGTAACTTCTGAAAACATCGTCCCTTTGGCGAATGACACGAGAACAAGCAGAGTTAAATGAATGAGTCGCAGGAGATTTTACTCTCCATCAGCGGGATTCGAACATTGGACTCCGCGTCGCAGAGTTGACAATAACCGGATGCTCTAACCACTAGGCCATCCACGTCCCCAAAAAAGAACGCTTCAAGCGTAGTTTTTAAAGCACCTTAAACTAAGGTTTGCTAGGTTTATCTGAAGGGGAAATGAAATATGCTACTCCATGCCATGAGAATCCTCGGTAATGCACTCAGCATACTCAGAGGGACCCCTTCCCACCGAAGCAGTAGTCATTCTATGAGAAATCAAAGATGTACGACCGCAAGTCCGACCAGTTTGCAGAACCGAAGTGCCAGAAACGTTCCTCCGCCGTAGGAGTGGATCTTTCCCGCGGGTCACTTGAATATATTGAAGAAGATACAGAGATAATGTGATCGGAGGAACCCAGAATAGAAAAAGTTTAAAGGACGGAGAAATATTGGAAGTTAAGAAAAGGTTGAGAATGTCGGGTTCATCTCCAAGACGATCAGGAATACGACGAGTAAGGAGCTGCACCAACTCAGGGTTCACACTAAAATTTTGAATTTGATTTCCCTGACTTTCCCTGACCAAATCCACAAATTTTCCCTGACCAGCGGGTTCGTTATTTTTGGCGTATAAAAATATCTATTAATCATTATTGAAGCCTATTTACTCAGTTCATACATTAAATTAAATTTTTCAAAAGTAAAGTTTCATTTATACAAAAAGAAAATAAATTAAAAACTTACATTATTAATAGCCTAGGTGAATAACGTCCACTGTGATCACAAAAGTTGTAAATGGGGAGATTTAGGTTAACTTTTTCTTCTCAAGCATCTGAATTTTTGATTTTATAGCATCTTCTTCTGTCAAAGCTTTTATTTTTAACATCTTTCTCTGCTCTTCAAGTTTATTGATCTGTAAGGATAATTTTCTTTTTTCAACCTTTTTATTTTCTTCTTCTTTTTGGTTCTGTTTGGACTCTTTAAGATGTTCTTCATATCTCCTATGGGCAGCTCTTACATTTGTCAACAGTTTTTGAGTGATAGGAACTTTATGAATACTTTCATGAGATCTTATAGCATTGTGCACTGTTCTTTGAGAAATCAGACTATGTTCTTTCAGATTTTCCACTAAAATTGCTTTATTGACAGAAAACCCTCCTTCCACTGTCGCATTTCCATGCGAAAATATCAGTCCTAATTTAATAATTTGCCACAATTCCGCATAACATTGATTCCCAGGTACTATTGAAGAAAAAAACTCATCAAGTCTCTTAGAAGGACAATCACCATCCAAAAATATTTTGAATTTTAATTCAAAGGTAGAATGAGCTTCACTGCAAAGTAGAGTGTATTGTGCTTTTGCTTTCTCAGCAACAGAATCTGTGATTCGGTTATTGATGTACAATGCCTCGAGCAATAAATCCAATCTTTGTTTCCCTTGTTCTGGCTGATGAAAAATTATACTAGGATCCAATGATGAGAGCCCTTGACAGGCTTGTACTTCAGAGGACATCTTTCTAATATCTTTCTGTCATTTTACTTGAAGTACAGTCTGGCATTCTAGTTTGAATTTTAGGATATTATTTTCATTCGAAGTGACTTCTTTGAGAAGTTTTTGTCTGAACCAAGATTAATACCTTTACATCACGCAAATTGTCTTTGTCATGCAATTCAATGGAAAAAGCTTAGTTGTTGTAGCAGGCATTTTACTGGACTTAAGAAATCTTTCCATAAAACTTAGTACGAGACATTGTAAATCTGTGAACAGGAATGGACCAAGTGGGTCCGACGTTTGAAACTTTCGTAAAAATGGTTCACATTCTAAGGAAAGCATTTTAAAAAAAGCCAGTTTGCATTTTAGAAATACATCTTTGGTTTGAATAGAAACATTTTGTAATGGTTTTGTGTTGAGAGATTTTCGGCTGTCAATAAATATCTTTATAGCATCATAAATACTTAAAACTCTGTCAATAGAAGCCACATTTTCAAGCCATCTGGTTGTACAATGTTTTAAAGGAAAAACAGATTTTGCAGTAACTTCAATGAACTCAGCACGGCGGGCTGGTGAATCATTGAAAATGTAATAAACATCTCGCAAAAAGCTATCAACTTCCCACTTTGCTGTTTGTAACCCAGTTTTTATTGCTCCATGAATAACATGTAGTCCACAAACACCAATATTAATTAGATGTTTTCCATCTGAATTTTCTTCTTTGATCTTTTCATCCAATTTTTTAATAAAACTCAAATTGACGTTGGGACCGTCCATTGAAACTTGGAGAATGTTCTTACGCAGTACTGGTCTTATTCCTGCAATGAAGTTGTCTAGAAGGTCTTTTGCTGTGGCTCTACCCAAAAAAAAACACTTTCGAAATATTCAGTACGCACCATACTTCTATTGACATCTACAGGATGAACTTACAACTACCTCTATTTGTCCTTTTGAATGATCCTATTCAAAGATTCATCAAAAGAAACAACGAAATCATCACACTGACATAATCGGTCTTTCTTTCTAGAAAAATAGAGAGCAAGTCCATGGTTAATCACATATTTACATTTCGTTGGCCCCATTTAAAATTTGAAGTTACTGCACTATCTGGAAACATTAATTTAAATGTTTCTCCTATATCTGCAGCATGAGCTTAAAGACATTTTATCATCCACCACCTTTAATGCCCTTAGTATTTCAGATCTTATAACATCATCTTTAATGCAAAAAGTACAAAACTGATTGATAAACTGGTTTTGTTGGTTATTAATAGAACACTTAGGGTCATTTACAATCGGTTTGAGTATGATTAGAAGTTATTGAATGGTATAATTTTCAGTGCACACACTTCACTAATATTTGTACTATTAGAACATGCAACAAAAAAGTTTTTCAATAATGTTGGTCCTGCTGAGTTTTGGTTAAATTCAAATGAGCTTTCCTTTGAATGGGAAACTACGGTCATGTCCCATGTTAGATAGGATTAAAGTTCTTTTTTGCTATTACTCTTTACAGGCTGCCTTGGAACTATCAGGGTCCTTACCCAACCACCCGATAAACTGTGGGTTCAGTTTGGACATTCTAACCACTTGTCATTAGAAGGTAGTTTCTTGTTAGGTGTCATTTATAAATAAATACAATACCTTAACTGCACAAAATTCAAAATCACTTCGTCAACCTCAAAAAAACACCTCAGAAACTATATATATATATATACCTAAAAAGAAAGATAAAACAGATTAAGTCATGTCATACAGTTTACGGACATCCATATTCCAATCACCTTCAATCGGAAGGATGAACTTGGAACAACCTCTACGGACAGAATAGGAAGAATAGTAGGTAATAGTGAACTAAAAATAGAAAGAAGTATGATGAAGTAGATTTATGGAATGTTATTCCTCGCCCATCCTTTTCAATTCACTTATCAAATACATCTCCAATTCCACAATTATACAGTAAGGAAAAAAATATATCAAAAATATGTAACATGTCCATGATCAT
>JABUQX010106402.1:0-10000 GCA_015478945.1 Trachelipus rathkii | reverse complement strand
TCTGGGATGTCATGATCCAGTTTTAACAGGGAATCCGAGGTAGAACGATTTTTGCGGAAACGAAACTGGAAGTTTGAAAAAGCCTGCCGACTCTCCAGAACAGGAAGAAGGTTGCCTGAAATCATTTTCTAGGAAGAGCCTCCAGAAAATCACCCCGGTTTACCCTCCCGTGAACCACACGGAACCTAAATAACTTCATGTTAGAGCCCAATATTATACACAAAGGTGCAGGACAGCCTCCTCACCGGTTAGCTCAAGGTTCGGGTCCCCTACAATTGGTGGCCCAGTCAAAGGCAAGCTAAAGGATCAGTTTTTCTCTTGCACCCTCATCCACGAGGATGAAGTGTGAAGTGGACTGAAGACCTATGCAGGAAGAGGCACAGGATGGGCCAAGGGGTTGTGACGGGAAAAAAGGGAGAACAATCTCCTTGAAAGAGGGAAAGTACGTACAAATACTTAAAGAGAGTGATGGGTGAGAATAAAAAAAGATAGAAATTGAGGCGAAGAAAGTGGATTGAAAAAACAAAATTAATATGAAAAATGAGGGAAAGGAAAATGAGGGGAAAGGATGAAGGATGAAAGATTACATACGTGATAAATGCAAATACTAATGCTGGGGCCGGAGGGATGCACAAAGTCCCCCAAGTATTGGTTCTTATCACTATGTCATGCTCCAGGTTGTATACCAAGAGCATAACACCAAAATAAGAATCAATACCTTCTGCGGGGAATGATATATATATATATATATATATATATATATATATATATATATATATATATATATATATATATATATATATATATATATATATATATATATATATATATATATATATATATATATATATATATATATTCTTTCTTTCTTTTTTCACCTTCCTCTTTGCCCCAAGATTGGGGGTAAGGTGCTGTACAAGCATCGGAAAAGAAAAGCAGTAGGAGAACATGACAAACGTCGAAAAGAAAGCCCAGCCTTACCGCCCCCTCTGTACCATTAATTAGCGAGAGCTCGTCACAGACAGAAAATCCACCCTAGAGCATCATGGGACCGCGACGGACCCTCACTATGGTAAATCGTCAATGTAAGGGTTCATCCCCTGGCCCAGGTGGGCCACAACCATGCCCCCATACAAAACCCCGCCATTCTCTCCTATCATGCACCTTTATTCTCGCCTCTGCCAAACTCACATTTCTCTCCTTCAGACATTCGTTCACCGACTCAATCCACTTTCTCTTCGGTCTCCCAGCCGGTCGGTTCCCAATATATATATATATATATATATATATATATATATATATATATATATATATATATATATATATATATATCCATAAATATAGAGTTGGTGTAGGTAGAGATGGTATCGAAGTGAAAAGTATGATTGATTTTGTGTTGGTGAAGAAGGAGATGTTGAAGTATGTGTTGGATGTTAAATCAGTGAGGGGTTTAGGAATGGGATTATCGGATCATTATGTTGTTCTATGTAAAATTAAGTTAGTGGGGGCTTGGATGGAGAGGAAGGTGATACGAAAGGAAGTAGGTAAAATTAAGAGTGAGAAGTTAAGTGAGCAAGAGAATAAGGATAAGTATGTAAGAGCGCTTGCTAGTAAATCGGTTGAATGTGAACAAGTTGATACTGAACAAATCTGGGGGCAAATGAAGGAAGCAATTGTTAGTAGTGCAAAGGAAGTGTGTGGATGTGCTAAAGTAGGAAGTAAGAATGTTAACAGCGAATGGTGGAATAAAGAGGTGATGAAAGCGGTTAAAGGTAAAAAAGAAGCGTGGTTGAATGTACTAAAAGCAAATGATGAAGTTTTATAGTGTATGGGAAGTAACAAGGGTTAGTCCTACATTCACCAACGAGGTAAATGAACAGTTTGGAAGGAGGATGAATGAGGACATACAAGGGAATAGGAAGCTCTTCTGGAAGGAAGCGCGAAAGGTTAAGAATGAGAATAAGGGGAATCTGCTTAGAATAATGAATAGGGATGGTGCTTTTGTAACTGATGAAATGGATGTGAGGGGAGTGTGGAAAGAACACTTCGAAAATCTGCACAATATTAATAGTAATGATGAGGTGTTAGTGAATGTGTGTGGTTTTGATGGTGCAAGAAGAATTAGGTATTTTGGGGATGAGGTTATTAGTAAGGAGGAGGTAATGGGTAGAGTGAGAAAGTTGAAGAATGGTAAATCTGCAGGTATAGATGAAATTACTAGTGAAATGATCAAGAGCGGAGGCGAGATGGTGATTGATTGGATTTGGAAGTTGTGTAATAAAGCGTTTATGGAGGTATAGTTCCAAGGGATTGGAGGAGAGCGGTAATAGTACCCTTGTATAAGAGTAAGTAAGGGAGAAAAGGGGAACTGTAGAAATCACAGGGGAATTAGTTTACAGAGTGGGAAGGTATATGCTGTTATTTTGGTTGAAAGAGTACGTCGAGTGACTGAGGGTTTGATTGAGTGAAGAACAAGGTGTTTAGGGGTGGTAGAGGATGTGTAGATCAAATTTCCACATTGAAACAAATGATTGAAAATGAGGGAGAAGAAGAATAAATTATATTTAGGTTTATGGATTTACAACAGGCGTATGATAGAGTTAATAGGAAGCTTTATGGCAGGTATTTGTGATATATGGTGTTGGTGGTAGGCTTCTGAATGGAATCAAAGTATGTATGACTGATAGTGAAGCGTGTGTAAGAATAAATGGTGTGAATGAGTGATTGGTTTAGGATTAATAGCAGGTGAGACAGGGTTGTGTTATGTCTCCTTAGTTATTCAATGTGTATATGGATAGGGTTATGGGAAAGAATTCGAGGTTGGGATGGCAGGAAATGGTGTTAAAATGATGGAGAATGGAGAGGAGTGGAGGGTGCCCTACCTACTGTATGCGGATGATTTGGTTCTGTGTGTCGAGTCTGAAGAGAGTTTGAGAGGATTAGTGGAGAGATTTGGCAGGGTATGTAAAGGAGAGTCTGAAAGTAAACGTAGATAAGAGTAAAGGTTATGGTTGTGAGTGAGGACAGTCCTCAGTGTGGTATATTAGATGATGAGCAGCTGGAGCAAGTGTATGAGATTTAAATATTTGGGTATAAACATAGGATGAGGAAGGAACGGATGATGCAGAGTGTAGTAGGAAAGTTGTGAATGGCAGGAAGGTGGCTGGTGCAATTAAATCGTTGGTGAATGTAAAGGGACTAAGTCTTGGGTGCGCTAGAGTCTTATGAGGCATGTTGTTACTATATGTTATTGTATGGTAGGTGAGACTATGGTCTGGAATAAGAAGTATAGATCTAAAGGATTCAATGTGTTCAGATGGACAATCTTGGGGGCATGCTAGGTGTGAAAAAATTAATAAAGTGAGGAATGAACGTATTAGAGGAGTCGTGTGGTGTGAAGAAAGGGTAAATGAGAGAATAAATGAAAGTATGTTGAGATGGTTTGGTCATGTGGAAAGGATGAATGAAAGTCGGTTGGTTAAGCGGATGTATAGTGGAGAGTGTGTTTGGATCGACAGCTGGGAGACCGAAGAGAGAAGTGGATTGAGTCAGTGAATGAATGTCTGAAGGAGAATGTGAGTTGGCAGAGGCGAGAATAAAGGTGCGTGATAGGAGAGAATGGCGGGGTTTTGTGGGGGCATGGTTGTGGTCCACCTGGGCCAGGGGACCCTTCCATTGACGATTTACCATAGTGAGGTCCGTCGCGGTCCCGTGATGCTCTAGGGTGGATTTCTGTCTGTGACGAGCTCTCACTAATTAATGGTACAGGGGCAGTAAGGCTGGGCTTTCTTTTCGACGTTTGTCATGTTCTCCTACTGCTTTTCTTTTCCCGATGCTTGTACAGCACCTTACCCCCAATCTTGGGGGAAAGAGGAAAATTGAAGAAAGAAAGAAAGAAATATATATATATAATAATAATAATAACTATATATATATATATATATATATATATATATATATATATATATATATATATATATATATATATATAATATATATATATATATATATATAAATATATATATATATATATATATATATATATATATATATATATATATATATAAATATATATATATATATATACTATATATATATATATATATATATATATATATATATATATATATATATATATATATATATATATATATATATATATATATATATATAATATATATATATATATATACATATATATATATATATATATATAATATATATATATATATAAATATATATATATATATATATATATATATATATATATATATATATATATATATATATATATATATATATATATATATATATATATATATATATATATATATATATATATATATATATATATATATATATAATATATATATATATATATATATATATATATATATATATATATATATATATATATACTATATTTTAGTTAGTGTACAGGACCCACCACGGCTCTGAAGCAGCCACACTGGGCTGAAAAATCAGCACCATGGGAGGGCCCTGTCACTATATGTTTCAAATGTCAAAGAAAGATTTGATTGGTGAAGTGAATATTCAGTCAGTCAAAATAAATAAAAACTAAATAAAATTTATCCTTGTATTGTTAATAGTCTTAAGATTACATAGCAAAATCAAATGCTATAAAGAATATTCACTTCTTGAAGATACAAGAAAATAAAGTTACTGCTAAAGTTGGAAGATTCAGATGAGATATTGGATAATCTTTTAGAAGGTGTTATGGACCGTAAAGTAGGAAAATGACGACAGCGAATAGGGTCCAGATGGGAACAATCAATGAAGATATGATGAACAGATTGCAGGGTGTGGCGACGGCAAAATTTGCAAATGGAGGAGGGTCTCGTGACATATAGTGACTGTGGGTGATATTGGTGTGGTCAATACGGAAGCATGCAAGGATCACCTAGTATGCTCGTCTGTGGGAGGAAGACCACTCACAGATGCTCGGCATTATGTTTCTGAGTTTCCTTCCCCGCCGATCACTCGTCCAGCACTCTTGCCAACAAGATCGAAAGCCCCGTCAGGCAGGATAGTAATCAGTTGATGGGAGGCGGCCTTGTCGAATGGCATCCGGAGAATTTACCTGGAACAACTCCGAGAAGAAGAGGCGACCATTTGGCCTCTGTGTCCAGCGATTTCATTGCCAGTTACCCCCTACATGAAAGGGAGTCCAACATAAAATAATTTGTTTCTTGCAGGAATGGAGCAGCCGAAAATAAATTGTTGTACAGCTGATACCATTGCGTTTTTTTGAATGAGGGTTTTAAGCGCGTGGCGCTAAGCGGAATCTGAATAAGCGACATATGCAGGTGATCTTGGTTGGGTTAGAATTCGAAGGAGCAATCATTATAGCCGTTATCTGCTGTAAAAATTGAAGCATAAGGGGAAGTATGGGACAGGTTGCGGTCAGGAAAGACAGCAGAAGCGCACCCACACTGTCCCTGTTTTAGAGCCGTCAGTAAACACTGGAGTAAATTCATCGTGAACTGCGGAATGGGACAAGATGATGCTTTTAACAGAACAGGATGGCTAGATTTGGAGAGAGATGTCAGAGCCAAGCAAATGGTAGGAGAGGGGAATAGCCAAGGTGTGTGCCCTTCGTCAAAGAAAGGCAGCACCTTTTGAAAAGGGATGTTGAGAAATTAAAGATGTTATGAACCGTCTTTGCAAATGGCCAGTAATTAGGATTCTGGTACCTCCCCTGAAGAATCGGGGTCAAACGAACGGTAGGGTTTGGTTTGAAAACAGAGATAACTTGTACACATGATGTATTCTCTTCGTAGAAGAGAGAGTGGCATCACATTGGATTCAACTTCAAGGAGGCTCACCTGGGGGGACGATCGAAAAGCTCCAGTGGAATGCGGATCGCTTCGTTTTGGATGGGATCCTAACAGGTGTAGTAGTGTTATGGAGCCTGACCATATGCTGCACAGCCATAATCCAGTTTCGATCGGATTAGAGCTACGTAAAGACGTAAAAGGGATTTGCGATCAGCACCCCAAGATTTTGAAGCGAGATGACGTAACAGGTCAAGGGTGCGATGACAAGTTGTTTTTAGGTGTTTAATATGCAGTGCATATGTTAAGTGGTCATCTAGGATGAGCCTAAATTTGACCTGTGAAGTTACAGAATGGGCGAACCATATAATGTTAGGTTCGCTGGGAAAAAGGTGGCAAGTTCTTCGATTCCCTTTTTTTCTTAAAAAGCACTGCTGAGGTTTGGTGGGAGAAAAATGGAAGCCATGGGAACTAGCTAGCCCACTGTGAAATATTTTCAATAGCTAGTTGAAGTTGCCGTTCGAGAAAGGGTGGCCTGGCACCGGCTATGTATAATGCTAAGTCATCGACATATAGAGAAAAATTGAATATATACTTATATATATAAAGATATATATATATATATATATATATATATATATATATATATATATATATATATATATATATATATATATATATATATATATATATATATATATATATATATATATATATATATATATATATATATATATATATATATATATATATATATATATATATATATATATATATATATATATATATATATATATATATATATATATATATATATATATATTTTTACACACTGAAAAATTGATATATATATATATATATATATATAATATATATAAAGATGTTCTTACACACTAAAGGAGCCTCAAGGTAAAGAGTAGTTAACGCAATTACTCACAGTTACCCCATTTTGTATTTAGTATTTATACAATAAAAATATTAAGATAAGCAATTATTATTTTTTAAATTTCCTTTTTGAATTTTAGGAAGTTATATTTTACATAGAAAAATCCCTAAATCCTTCAAGTCCACAATCAAATTCCTTTAATAAAAATATAAAATAAATAAAAGTACATTTACCTAATAACTTCGATGAACGCCCATGTTAAAAACAAATAAAATATAACTGGTTTTGTTTGCATTCGTTCTTCTGCGACAATAAGGCAAAAGAAGACTATTCCCCTCCCAGATACCTGGAAATATTTAAAAAAATATTATATTACTATTTTTATTTTTATAATTATTATTATTTATCGCTTTTCATTATTCTTTTAATATTAATTTCTAGACATTTATATTCAAGTCGATAATAATTGTAAACTTATATTTACGATAATTTTTTCTTTTATTTCATTTTACAGTTAAAGAGATTGTGTGAAGCCTTAAACTGTTGGCAATAAGATATTAATTATTATTATTATTATTATTATTATTATTATTATTATTATTATTATTACATAATGATGATGATAACAATGAGCTAATAAAGGGTAGGAATTATGTTACTCATAAGAACAGAGGTAATCAACAACTCTACAATAGTCGCGCTAAGCCATTGATCAAATATATAAAGGCTTGAGTCACTTTTATAAAAATTGCCATTAATAAGCTATAGGCTGGGTGGCGCAAAGCTAAAGAAATGATTTGTGGTTTCGAACTAAAAGTTATGAGAGAAATATGAAGGAATCGAGTATATTTTCCGTGGAGAGGAGATATGATTCAAGTTAATAAAAATATTTTCCCCTCTAAACAATGATGAGGTGAATAAGAAAGTCATACTATAGACCACTATAGGAAAACTATGGCACGAGATATATAAAAAAGAAAGACAATTGTGTAAATTTGTGACAAGACAACCATGTGAATTTGTGAAAACGCCTTTCAGTTGCATTAGTTACTTTTTTCCGAATGGTTTGCTCAGGGAAGTGATAACTAGTTATCCACTCAAAGAGATAAAGTCAATATATCAAAAAATTGGGTATAGTTTAGCTTTTATTTACTGTCCACATGTACCTAACATTGTTTAGAACTCAAATCGCATTGCTTGTTGATGATGATGGTATTCTGTTAATATAAATATAACTAACATTTATTGGCATTAATATCTTTTATTTTGTAATTTTGTTTTTAATTTACGTTTCCTCTAAGCATATCATTGTGTCAGTAAATAATTATAGAGTAAATAAAAATTCATGATTTTCCTTATTGGGTACTTGTATGACTAGTTTGGAATTTGTCATAATTAGTGTAGTATTTTTTTTTTTTAAAATTTACTCCCTGATAGCATAAGTAAACTGTGATATAGTTTTAATTCTTTTGGATGGTGTCTGAGAGCTGGAACTGGTAAATCTTTGACATGCCCATTTGGTTTTATAATCTCTTTATTTTGTTGTAAACTTATGGAACTACAATGACGTCATAACTGATAATCAGAAAATGAAAATTTCAACTTTTAAAACACATGAAATACTAAAACACATACAAAAAAATGCGTGGAGGTGTGATAATTAATATACTACTTACCAAATTCAAGCAAACCTTACACATGAAAACTAATAAAATTTTCTTGAGTAAAGTTTCATCAAATATATATACTTAATAATAAAAAAGAAAGTGCCCATGTACTACTTTCCTAATAATTTCAAAATACTGTAAACTTACGACCATATACCTGCAAGAGAGGTTCCAAAGCAGACCCTTTGGTATATCCTAATAAAGGATGAAATATTTCTAGAAATTGTGTCATGAAACATAATTTCATCATCCATGAAACAGCTTCATAAGTTCCTTCCATGGAATCTACAAGAAAATTCACTTAAATGTAAAAAATGAAAACCTTTAATCCTCCAGGGTTCTTAAATACATGACTGACTTCTTTTGCCGACTAAAGTATTTTAAAATAGTAATGCAATAAGTTTAAAAATTTAAATATCTTATAATACAACAATTAATAAAAGCCTAACATACCTTGACCACTTTTAGAATATCTTGTTAATATGACAATAACTATATAGAGGAACCCAACAAATTGCCATAAATTATACAGGAATAAATAAACTTTCTTCATACTTTCCCCTAAAAAATACAGTACAATATATATATATATATATATATATATATATATATATATATATATATATATATATATATATATATATACCTATATATATATATATATATATATATATATATATATATATATATATATATATATATATATATATATATATATATATATATATATATATATATATATATATATATATATATATATATATATATATATTTTTTTTTTTTTTTTTTACATATTAACACCATCTGGGCAGTTCTTAAGGAGGGGTGTTGTATGATATATCATTATCACTACCATCACAATCACCATCACTTTTACCATCATTAATAAAATTGTAATTATTCACTAGGCCCTAACTAACAAGATCTTCATCATTATCCCTATAAATGGTTATATTCTACTGAACAAATATAGAAGCTTCCTTCCTTCATTTACCTAGCTCCGAATCGCTATTTCCTCAGATAATATCCCATTCTTCTTCAAAAACATATATTGTGTTGATCGCTGATTCCTATACATTAATGACTGAATATAAGTTTTAACTCCACGACTCAATTTTTTTGTAATGATTTCTTAATGCAGATTTGATTTTGTTCGCTTTCTTTTCACACGTGTAGAATCGTCAACATCCTGAGTTTCCACGTAAATTTACTAAGAGGTACATATCCACAATTCTCCAGCAACTATATGATGAGCAGACCGCTTTTTTGTGCCAAGAAAAAGATGCAGAAACAGAGATGCGTCAAGAATACACGGTTTTCTCTTGATCATAAATATTACATAAAATCTTCAAAATTTCGGTTTGACTATTAAAAATACGTTTAAATTATTCAAAGGTATATGCGGCCTAAAGTTTTGTAGCTCCACTTCAAATATTTTGAAAATAATTTTGTTTCATTTTATTTATATTTTTCCATTCTCGTAGAGTAAATATAAATTTCAGAATTTAATTTTTTAGATTTAAAATATGTTATAATCTTTTCAGTATACTTCATTTTGCAATCATTTACTTCTTCTCAAATCTTTAGATCCTTACTGAATACGGTCTCTTAGATCTGGAACTCTCTTCCTTGATTCAAGTAGACAATTCTTC
>JABUQX010106401.1:17500-33126 GCA_015478945.1 Trachelipus rathkii | reverse complement strand
AGAGAGATGACCAGTGAAGAGGAGATTGACTCATCTTAGGTCAAATTTTTTATTTAATGATAACGAAAGAACCATTAGTGGACGCTCGTTGAATACTTTGAGAGGCTGTATCCTTCTTTTTTCCTAAGAACTCTATATATGTCAATTACTTCGCGCATTCTATATTTTTATGCTTCATTATATTTTATAGTTAGATAGTAAATTACTAAATCACTAGACTGACATTTTTAGAGAGAATATTTTTCTATTATTATATTTCTGTGTATTATGTAAGATATAGATAACTATCTGAGTATTTTATCACACCTAGTCTTTTGATGTATAGTTCTCTGTAATGTTTCTTCTCCTAAATCTAAGAAGACCAGCAACATGCATATGTAACTATATATTTTTTTATATCTTCTTCATTATTATTTTTTAGAGTTAAATACACATTTGTGGGTGAATTTTCTTTTGTGTATTTACAATTATATTTCCGTGTATAGCTTACAATGGATGAAGCCAACTCTGTGCTACTTACTTTGGTAAAAATTCCTATAATATATATAATATAATTATAACTTATATTATACTACAACATAGACGAAATATTATATTATTACATTGAAGACAAACGTGCTCGAAAATATATACCTAGATGCCAATACGTAAATGAAATGAAAATTTGCTAAAAACGTAATAACAGAAATATGGAAAGTGCTTATATAATATTAACATATTAATTAATATAAATATTTGTGACGAAGATATTTTTGTTATTTTATACGTGATTTATCAAACATAAACCTGCAGTATATAAAGTTATTCAAAAAATACACTACTTCAATAAATTTATATCAAATGAGAAGATTTAGAAAATTATTTGAAATAATGTTATTAAAATCTGGAGATTGTCCTAACAACAATTAAATATAAAGACCATGGTAGAATTTAATAGCTAGGCAAGAGTAAATATATGGGAAGAATAAAATTAAAAGATAAAATATATAAATATTGAATATTAAATATAATGATAAGTGTTTTATTGAATGCAGAAATTTAAAAAGAATCTAAATATTTTATTTTAATATATATAGAATTAATAGATAAATATAATAAGGTATGGATCAGAGTTAGAGTGAGTAATATAAAAGTGGAAAATGTTAGATAAATATATATATTATTAATATATTATAATATATATAAATATATATATTATTATATTATATATATATTATCTATATATATAATATATATTAAATATAATAATATATATATATAATAATATATATAAATAATATAATATTAATATATATATTATATATTAATATATTATAATATATATATTAATTAATTATATTAAATATATATATATAATATTAATATATATATTGTATATTAATTAATAATTATATATATATATATATATATATTATATATATATATTATATATTTATTTATATATATATATATATATATATATATATATATATTATATATTATATATATATATATTAATAATATATAATATATTATAAAAAATTATATATCAATTATGCATTAATAACAGCTCAACCTTATCATCATCTACAATAGAATATTAAGAGTAACGTGCACGTGAAATCGAAAATACATAGTAGTTAGAAGAATATGACGCAAGTCGAAAGCAAAGCAAAGCCTTACCCGCCACTTTTATAATTAATCTATATTTATGATGATGTAAGTGTCAGAGCTAGAGTCAGACAAGTATACCACCTCATAGAGATATCAATAGGTGAGGATAATATATATATGAGTGACGACCGTGAAATACCTCTAACTATGGCATCTCGTAATTGATTCATATAGGTTCATCCTTGTGCACTAGTGATGGCATATACATAAAAATACGTTTGTATATTCCACAAATATCTATATCACTCACCATTCACTCACTCATATTCCGATAATATTAGCTAGTTATCTTCTGTTATAAATAACGTTATCTCAATCAATTATATCTCTATCTCACTCGCATGGTTTTGGACTCTAGAATATAAATAATTACTCACTTTTATTCCTTTATACTAGGTACTTTACCGCCTGTGATCGTATTCCCAACAGCTAACTCACCACTATATATAATCCGCTATAATTTATAATACAACTAACTATTATCCATTATCACTTTATTTCACATATATTGATACAAATACCCTCAATTAAATACTATATTATATCGGTTTATATTATATTACTATTATATCATTTTAACGTATGACAATCTATTATATAATAACACACAATAGTACTTACCCTAATACTAGGCGTTCATGCTACTTTCGTCGGGTTGGAAGTCTCATTTTATCAAGTCTTCTCACACTTAGACACGCTCTTAAGATTCATCTGACTGAATAGATTTCGCACTTAGACTATACTCTTAATCCAACCATAGTTTCATATATAACAAATAAACTGTAAACAACATACCCTCATGCAGAACTTAGTCCGTTTATTCCTTTGCATTCATCAATGATATAATTGCACCAGTCACCTTCTATTATTCACACATTTCCTACTACACTCTTCATCATCCTTTACCTTTTCATCCAACATATAGCTAAATATTTAACTCGTATACTTGTTCCAATTACTCACCATCAAACAATTTCACACCACGGACTCTACTCACTCACTACCATCACCTTATGCTTACCAAATTTACTTTTACACACTGCCAACAAACTACCAATCCTTTCAAACTCCTCAGATTCGCCACACAAAACCAAATCGTCTGCATACAATAAGCAGGGCACCTCCACTCTCTTCCATTCTTGCGTCATATTCTTCTAACTACTTTTCTGTTTCCGGTGCGTGCGACGCACCTCACCTGATGAGAAGAAAGGAGTAGATGAATGAATTATGATGGATGATTATCTATTATATATATATATATTTATATATATATATTATATTATATTATATATATATTATATATTATATATTATATATATTAAAATTACATATATTTAATAAAAATTAGCAATTCAAAAAACTTTGTACTTTTTTATAAAATGGGCTAATTATCACAACTAATAATCTACACATCTGTCTTCCTTAATAACATTTATGAAAGATCAAATTTTCGTTCCAGATTCTTCTCCTGTAAAATCATCACAATTCAAATTCCAGGTCATTACACCAGAGAAATTTTCATTTTTAATCCAAACGGCCCTGAAATTAAACGATAAACAAATACAATATTCATTAGTGAACCGGGATTGTATATATTAATAATTAATTCAGTAACAAAAGAGAATTACTAGTTGTATAATTTAAAACATTGTATTTTTTAAATTTTATGAAGGAGGCACAAACTTGCAATCTATTTATTCATTATTATTATTGTTTTTTTTTTTTTGAGAGGAGAGGGGCAATGTCAATCAGTTTACTGAATTTCAATCAATGATGCCTTCAAAAACCTGAGTTAATTTTCATAAATTTTTCAGTTTTTCTTAACATCAGTACTTTTTGCACAAAATAAAGGCGAAATATTTATAATTACTAAATAGTAATATTTAATATGATTAAATTATTTTTTAAATTGCATAATACCCTGTAAACCAAAATAAAATTAAAAAATAAAATACTAAGAAATATTTATAAATATAGTTTGATATATTCAAATAAGAAAACACAAATACTGTACATTCTCTTTTCAAAAGTAAAACTACAGTATTTATTTTGATTCAGATTTTTTCACTTGTCTCGTTATCTCCCATTAGTATACTGTAGTTTATTTATTTTATGCAAACGGTTTTTTTTATACCTATTTTGATTATCCCTACTTATTTTCATTCCTGATTGAAGAATTCTGATACATTACAAAATAACTTATTCTATTAAAAACTAATTTTTAGAATAATACCACCTAATAAATTTAGAGCTTTAGATTATGAAATATTAATAAAACAAGTTATCATTATTGTTAAAAAAAAAAAAAAAAATTCCAATATGACGTGTCCTCACCCATTATTTTGCATTCCTCTCTACCTTTATCGCCTCCTCCCTTGGTATTATCCCTAGGTACACATATTTGGTTTGGTGAATGTTTCCACTCTAACCATAAATTGAACCCAGGTCATAGGGTTGATCTACAACTGCTTACCATGACGAATTATTAAGAGTACCAATGATTAAGATTAAAAAAGGCAAAGTTAAAAATAATGTAATTCAAATTACTCTGTTAGGAAAGGTGATAAAACAATGTTAATGGAATAACATACTTTTTCATATATACTTTTTCTATCTTCATATGATACCCAATCTCGACCCATATAAGAGTAAGGAACTAAACTGTATTCGTCAAAGACACGTGAAGCTCCTTGTGTAAGAAAATTAAGAGCCTCAGGGTAGGATACATATCCACTATGCATACCTGGTCCGACAGCTGGAGCATGTAGTTCATGCCACAAGAACGAGAGCAGTCTAAGAAAATCAATAATACTAAATATTAGTCTGAATACAAATTTATATGAAGAACATTTATTGCTATATCAGTTCTGATGCAACTACCTAAAAAACCATGACTTTTTATCTTTTAAAAATAATAATAATAATAAAAATATTTTAAGTTCTTTAATACAACATATCGCATTCCTTTATAATATCTATTTTGTATATATTAAAGAAAAGCAAGACAAAATTTTTTTTTCCTTACTTCCAAGTACGTCCATAAGTAGGAATACCAACAACAAATTTATTTTTAGGAGCTCCGTTTGATACCCAGTAATTAGCAGCGAATTCAACATTGAGGGTTGCAAAGTACCCCATATCAAATTTTCCTTTATGAAGTGGCGAATTAAAACCAGTGAATGGAAAATATTTCTTGAACAATTAGAAAATTAATAGTCCCACAAATTGAAAAAATCAACATTTCTAGAAAAAAAAACTAAAATCAATAATAATATCTTCAATTTTTGAAAATTTCGGAAATAATTTTAAAAAGTATCAATTTTTTTATCCAGTTTTAATAAAATAAAACTCAATAAAAATTTTAAACTTAAATTTGTATTGCTCAAAAGCTTTACATTCAATGCTTAATATCATATTTGACATCATGTAACATGATTCTTTAATTAAATGAGTGGCAATCAATATTTATAAACAAATTTCGAAGTTAAAGAACTTACTCAGCTAATTTGCTAATTTCGTACGATCTCCGAACAATAGTCAATGGTGCTGCCACAGCGAGGGAAGAATATGTTTGTTTTGGTCCTTTTAGCTGTTATAAATATATATATAATATATATATTATTATGTCTCTATTATTACATATTAATATATACAAGCTTTAATAAAATATAAAGATCTTTAATATCTTTTATTTATGGATATAATATATAATATATATATATAATATTTTCCAACCCTTTTTAACCTTCCAGCTGGGTTGTACTTACTAATCTTGACTCGTGTTTGACCTAATGGTAGCATCTAATTCGCCTTTAGAAATGCAGTAAATAATGGCCTTTTTATTTTATATTTCAGATTCAAATCATTGAGAGGATATTGGCAATAAAGAATGATGTGAACATAAACGCTAGGATATGAAACGAAGTGCTTCTAATTTCTTAACTTTTTACTTTGTAAAAATAGTAATAAAATATTATCATATTCCGAATTTCTTTATCCAACAAAATCATATAATCAATGTTCATAAAATATTTTTATATCCTTTTCAACTATTCACAGTTTAATATAAATATATATATATATATATTATACATACTGGTCAAAAATATTTTCTTAAAATGAAATCCTTTTCTATTTAAATAAAAATTCTTCTTAAAAGTACATACAAGTTTTCTTCTTTAAACAAATAACATAAAATAGTATTTCAAGAAGTCAATAAATTATGAGAAACAAATCTTCAATGGATTGAATAGAGCAACGGAGTGAGAGCTTTCAAAAACATAGATTATGTGCACTAAGTTTTCTAAGTGAGAGAATATTTCAATGTTTAAATAAAACGTTACCTGGTAATGGAAAATATATTCTTTTGTTCGCTTGTGAACAAATAGGCATTTAGAAATGGATCAAGGCTCATACAGGAGCAAAAATATAATAAATAATCTACTCTTCTTGTGTAGAACGACAAACGTAAATTTCCAAAAAATACAGTACCTATACTATGGTACAGCCTATTCAATGGCTAGCAAGCTTTGTTGCGTAGAAATCTCAAATCATAGAGAAAAATTAATAATGCTTTTAAAAAGAATTTCTTCACAAAATTCTTTTGGTAAATAATTTAAAAATAAAGCAAGTCCCTTTATATGAAATATTAAAACAAGTTAAAATGGATACGGTAATTTAAATTCTGCATTTTTATATAGATAAACAGCGCACCTTCGTACACACACGCTACTCACCACCGAAGTCAAGTCTATCCCCACACTTTCTTTTCAAATTTTCTGTGAAGCAAATCTGGAAAGATCTCACTTTGGAACTTAAACTCTTTCTCGAATTATAAAGTCTTTTTAAAATTTAACAACCTCAAAATACTTCCACTAATGTTTTTAAATAACAACAATCGTAACCATACCTAAAAGTTATGGTAAAGAAAGTTAGTAAATAAGAAAATTTTATGTAATAAATATTTTCTTCCTAACATAATGATAATTACATCTATTTATTTAAAAACAAAATCTAAATTTATTTTTGAAAACTATTATACCATAATTTACATATAAGTAATTCTATAAAAGAAAACACACTCTTCTTCAAACATCAAATGAAAGTCCTTCCTTCCATAATCGCATTTTCAAGTCTTTGGGCAATTTAATTACTAAAAAAAAATAATTACATAAATAAGCATGACTAAAACACTTCAAATCCACTTATCAGATATCCCGAAGAACATCCCTTGGAAAAGCATGCAGAGAAAAACACCCAAAAAGAACCTATGAAATGGAATTAAGAACAGGAAGCTTCGTTATTAAAGGAAGAGTTATGATCGGAACGATCATGCATAGGAGTACTGTGAGAGATTTGAAACCTCTTGTTAGAACGTAAATTTCTAGGGCTACCTTCACGAGGTCCCCCGAATCTTTGATATGGCACATAACTTGCATCAGAAAGATCTGATTCCGACTTAGAACATTCAAAACTACTGTCGCGAGCACTACTATTCCTATCACCAAAACCATGAAAAGACCTCTGAAAAGAATCTTCAGAATCAAAATTAGGATCATCTACAATTTCGGAAATATTTTGATTTCGATCAAAAACTGGACTATCTTGAACTCTTATAGGGTCTTGAAAAGAAGACTGAGAATAACTTGGATTATTCACCGAAGGTGGATTATTAAAATTCCTCGCGAATTTATGTGGAATACAGACATTTTCTTCATCAACTTCTTCTGTTGACGCATCTTCCACAACTTCATCATGACAATCAAAATGTACTTTCTTATGACTCTTATTATAATTAAAAGACTTACCTAACTTTTTAGACGTAGGTTCGACCATAACTGGTTCTGCAACCACCTTAAAATTGTCACTGTGTGGACAGCTATCTCCCTACCAGTAACTAAACACTGCAATATGAAACGATTTCTACCCAGGACCCCAATAACCCTGTAAGGTCCCTGCCATCGCTTATGTAATTTAGAAGGTAATTTAGGAGGTTTAACAGCTAAAATATATACACGACTCCCTACCTTGATATCTCTTTCCAAAGCTTTACCGTGTTGTCTTGACACAAACTTTTGAGTTTCCAACTCCAAATTCTCTTTTGCTATCTCTCGTATCAAATTCGTTCTTACACTCAAATCTATTAACTGTTCATGTGTAGGACGAAAATCTTCTTCTAAATTTACAAACGGAGATACGTAGTTATCTACATCATACGGTAGGCGTTTTGAATAGCCATGAAGTACGTAGTGTGCACTTTCCCCTATAGATTCATTGAAAGTGCTATTTAAACATAACTGAACAAATGGTAAATAATTTGACCAATCGTCCCCCTTTTCGTTTATGTAATGCCTAAGGTAATTTTCAATCTGGAGGTTTGTTCTTTCACAAATAGAATTTGCTATAGGACTTCTTACGCTTATCTCTACCTTACGGATTTTCCACAACTTACAAAGTTGCTTGAAAAAATCAGATATATATTCACCACCTCCATCTGATACCAAAATACTGGGGCAACTATGCCTTACTATGACGCGATGTAATAACGCATTGGCGATGTGTACACCACTCCTAGAAGGTATACCACAAATTTCAACATACCTGGTTAACGAATCCTTAAATAGTAAAATATATTTAGCACCAGAAACTTTACAAGTCGGCAATGGGCCGATAATATCAGTATGAACACGTGAAAACGGAGCATAAGCAAGTGGGTACTTAAATATGGGTGCTCTATGTGGAATATTCCCTTTTACTTTCAAACATGAAGGACAATCTTTGCAAAATTGGTAGACCCTTTTCGTCATACCCGGAAAAATATATCTCTCTTTAATCTTCTTCTCCGTCCTTATATGACTCATGTGTCCCGATCCCAAAGAACAATGACCAATATTCAACACAGTATATATTAAAGAATCTGGTATCTCGATGAGATACTTTTGCTCATTAGTTACATAATACAATATACCTTTAACATAAGCGTGTGGAAAACTGTGTACACCACCATTTTCTTTAACAAAATTTAATATAGGAATCAATCTAGGACACTTCTCCTGTTCTGCCTTAATAACATCTGAAGTTAAATTATACAACTGAGTGTTTGGATATATAACATCAATACGTGAAATAAAAGAAACTGGAACATAACCAGGAGGATTTCTCGAAAGAAAATCAGCGCAAACATTCTTTTTTCCTTCAATATAAAGAATTTCAGGTTCAAAAGCATTAACCTTAATGGCCCACTGTGCCAATTTGTGCGAAAGATCCTTATTTTTAAATATACCTACCAACGGCTGATGATCAGTGAAAATACGTATTTTATAACCAAATATAGTATTTCTGAACCTCGTTAAAGACCACATAATTGCCAAGGCTTCTAAGTCAATTGTACTATAGTTCTTTTCAGACTTGCTCAGAGTGCGAGAAGCGAAAGAAATTGGACGAATGTTTCCGTTATCATCCTTTTGAGCCAATGTGGCCCCAAGTCCGATGCTACTAGCATCTGTTGTAACAATGAAATCTTTAGTAAAATCAGGAAACTTTAGCAAAGGATCAATAATTAACTTCTGTTTTAGCGTATCAAACGCTCGTTGCTGCTCTTGCCCCCAAGAGAACGGTACACCCTTACGAAATAAGGACGTTATAGGCTGTGCTAAAACACTAAAATTCGGAACCATGGAACGGTAAAACGAAACAAAACCTACGAAAGAGCAGACGTTACGTCTGTCGGTACTGAAAAGGACTTCAAAGCATTAATCTTGGTCGGATCTGCCGACAACCCTTTTGAACTTATTTGAAAACCAAGGTACACAAGTGACCTTTTGAAGAAATTTGCCTTTTCGAGTTTCACCTTTAATTTAGCTCTTTTCAAAGCGTCAAAAACTAATCCCAAACTGTCATAATGTGACTTTATATCAGCAGAAAACACGATTATATCGTCAAGGTAAACTAAGGCATGTATTCCTAAGAGATGAGACAACGCTAACTCCATGACTCGACAAAAAACGTTAGCGGCGGTTCGTACTCCCATTGGTAAACGAACTGGTTCAAAATGACCTCGTTGAGACGAGAAAGCTAAATATGGGCGGCTTTCAGGAGCCACGCCCACCCCGTAGTAACCTGTGATGAGATCCAAAGAGGAGAACACAGAAGAATTGCCTAACTTGGACAATGTAGACTCGATGTGGGGTACGGGAAACTGTACCGGCACCACATATTTATTCAATTTCCTATAATCCAAAACTACCCGAGGACGCGGATTATCTTTCTTTGGTATAATAAGAAGAGGAGAGTTATGCGGAGAATCTGAAGGTACTATGTAACCTTTTATTAAACAATCATCAATCCAACTGTCAATATCTTGTTGGTATCGATGAGGCATATTATAATTAGCCGTGTAAATATATCTTGGAGCATCTGAAGTAAGCTCTAACTTAAACTCACTTAGCGGACAAACATCTACTCTATCATTACTAAGAGCAATCGCTTCTTTATTTGCTATAAGAAAATCCAAAATTTGTTCCATTTGCGTGGGGTCTTGCAGCACCACCAAATCGGAATCTTCTTAGACTTGGATAATAAAATCTCCCTGTAAACTTCACGAAGTTCCTCATCCGAAAGACCTTCGGAGCATTCTACTTTATTTATATTTGATTCGTAACTACGAAAAGACAGAGAACTTGCACTCGAAATAACAACATTTTTATCTAAAACAATTGTGGACGGACTGTAGTTGATACACTTTATTACGATAGTGCCATCGTGCACTGTGCTAAGTACGTTAGCAAACATAATATTCGACAAAGAATTTCTCTCGGAAACAATATAAGAATTCTCGGGAGGCTTCGTCCCGGCTTTTGATTTAACATCAACAGATAAAAGATATGTAGAATATGGCTCAAATTTCATTGAGTTAGGAAGAAGAAGTTCATAAATTTCGTCGTCTGAAATTACGACTTCGTGATTGAAAGTTTCGCTTTCGAAATTAATGTGGTTAGTTTGAAAACCAAAATTGACAGATTCGGTATCTGGACCACCGATTTCTGTTGAAGAGTTATCATATAACAAAGAATCAAAACTAGGTTTGACATCGCTAATTAGAGGATCATAAACGTGTAATGGAATATTAACGTAACTATTTTCCTCTTTCATAATTATACAATCATTATGAAAATCTAAAGCTATCGGAAGACTAGAAATAATATCAGAACCTAACAACAATGATCCATTAAAACAACATTGTTGATTTACGATGATAAAGAAAACGTTAAATAACCTATTGTTTAGAAGCATTTGAAGTTTTATACGCCCTAAATTAGGTATTATATTCCCCGATATAGACTTAAGCACTATGTTAGTCTCGTTTAATTTTACCGGATAAATTTCTTGTATCCTTTTTACTAACCCCTCCCTAATTAAACTGACTGGAAGACCCACTATCGATATAGCCAGAAATCTCTTTAATAACTCGCTATTTCAACAGTTAAACTCCCTTAAGGAGAGTAGCTTTTTCCTATCAAAGGATTTTCTTCCACTCGAAATACGTTCGTTGAAAGCAAATTTTTAACCATTTTTGGATTAAAATCAACCTCAATAGGGCTTATTACGGCATCTTGAGGTGCCAGATCCGTAACCCTTTTCAAAAATTTCCTTCGTAAAAAGACCTCTCATGCGATTGTTTCGCTGGGCGGTACTCGAAATTATTATAAAAATTTTGCGCATGGCGCGTATTCATAGTGCGGTTATTTCGTTTAACCTGCAGAAAATTCGAACTTTTATCGTGAAATTCACCTTCACGGACTCTATAATTGACATTAATACTACTTACATTTGAATATGAGAAGTGATTTGGGTCCATTGCATTGACCTGAGACACGTGATGACGTTCATTATTTTGGCACGAACTCGGAGACTGATACTTAACCATTCTATCTCCGGGAGTTTGAGGGGAGTTTCTGCCCGAAAATACCTGCCTATTCTGGACATTAGTATTATATTTATTAACTTTATGATGCATATTAGACGAATCTTGACAAAAATTTACATGTGAATGCTGATTACGGCCGCTCTGGCCTTGTGTAAAACCATGTTTGGGACTCTTAGAAAATGAAGAATTGGAACGAACATTATTCCTACTTTGAGAATATTTCTCTAATTCTGAAGGCGTGATTACCTTAATACGATTTAAACTTTGAGAAGAATGAGGATTCCAAACTGTGTTTTGGCATCTCCTCTGCGAGCCACGAGTATGTTTTTGGAAACATAGAGAGCTAAAAGGTCCGTATATTAACATTGGGGACCGTGTGGGACTACCCTTTCACACGTTTGCAAAAAACATTACTCCGCAGTATCTTGAACGTCTCGGAGTTCGGGGACTGAGGTTTAGAAAAAGAATATGCAACATTATTAGGTTGAGTTTTCAACTTAGGAGAACGATGAAGAAAAGGATCAACTTGGTTTCTTTCGTGTTGAGTTGTATAAACAGGAATAGCATTATTGAAATTAGATGTCTTCCCCGAAGACGATGCAACCTTACCACTGTTAATAACTTGGCTCTTCTTCAAATATTTTTGAATCTGTTGCGGTATCGAATTAGAAATGGATATATATAAGTATTAGAAATGCTCCAACATGAATGACCACGTAGTGTGTTATGAGAGAATAAATAAAGCAACCTACGTTGTTCCGGAGTAAAATCCACTCCATGCAACGTCGAAGACGAATCGAGAAACATCTGTAATGCCTTTTGAGACTCTGTAAGGTACTCAGGGAGTGAGTGATGAGAGTTCCACTTCACGTCAATAAAATCTTTAAAAGCCTCGAAAGAGCTCTTAGAATTTAGGGGGTCCAGGCATAATGATAAATCAGTCTTGAACTGAAGCCAAGAAGTAGCCTGAAACAATTCTGGGGTAGATAATATCAGCGCTGAAACATTACCTTCTTTGTGAGAAAGGAAACGGGTGTAAGCCCTCAGTTTCTCTGTATCGGTGCTAATCCCTTCGTCAGCGAAATAAAGCTCAATAGCAGCGAACCATGAATTTAGACTTGGGCCTCGCCAACAGTCGTCTATGTAGCCTATCAAAATCGGAATGTTGGGGCGTGAGTGCGTCAACCTGTCAATATTTAATGTAGGCCTAGACATATTCTCGGAATTTGAAACACTAGAAGAGGAAATATTCTGTGAAATATTACTCGGTTGTTGCCCCCCACCACTAGTGGGTGGAATCTCCTTATTATCTTCAGTGAAATGCACGGTATCTTCCTCCGTATCAGAAGGCATTAAAAAAAAAAAAAATGAAACACTTCAAAAAGGAATACAGAAATGGGACAACGGACAAAAAATTGACAGAAAAATAACGACGTACACAAGAAACAAATAATTCACAACAGACACAAAAAAAAAAATAACGAATATGACAAAACTACGACTCACAAAATGAATGAAAACTTCAAAAATAGACAAAAACGAGAAAAAACACAAAATTGTTATTTACGACACAACATAAACAAAAAAAAAAAATAAACCAAATTTTTAATGTACAATAGACACTGACTTACAGGATGGCTTCTCTTCCAAGCAATGCTCCTCTGGACATCTTCACAAATCGACTTGAATTGTTAATAACCCTCGAGGACATTAGCCTCGTAATATCAATGCAATAATTTATAAAAGAAAAAAATAAATAAATATAAAAAAAAATAATCGAGAAGAAAAAAAAAATAAATAAATAAATAAATAAGTAAATGCTTGCAATATGTTTGCCCTGTAAACCGCGCCTCTTGAGTGAGACTCTTCTTAAAATTTTCTTCAAAAACTTTTATTTGTAAGTTCTTTGAATCCGCGATTACAGAAACGAAGCACTTTTCATCAAATATCTTGAACAGAGTTTTGTTCTTTTCTTTCTTCACATATATGTACCTTAAAACACAAAAAATATGTTAATTATCTTCAAATAGTATGAATATATATATATAAACGATATATATATATATATATATATTATATATAATAATATATATATATATATATATTTATTATATATATATATTAATATATATATATATTATATAAAGAATATATAAACGAGATAAATAAATAATCAGAATTATATAGTACGTTTCAGTACTGCCTTTTAACGTGCGTTAAAATATTATTTCAACATAAAAAAAAAAAAAAATCAACAAATTTAATTCACGCGCTCACGGTGACCAATGTGATAAAAACTGGTACAATAATCCCACAAAAAAAATACACACACTGCAGTCTCTTCCACACTCTTTCTCTATCATCTATACACAGAGAGATGGCGTCGAAGAAAAATTATGCTGCAGTCAATATAAGGTTCCAAAAATAACCTGCTACTTTTCTTTTCTAAAATAGCCTACTACTTTTCTTTCTGTAAATTATTTTATTTGGTGATAACTTGGCAGAAAATCGAACTGTAATTTCTTGTGTGAGGGGTCGGTGCGTGGTAATCTTTGTACCACTAATCTGTTTTCGGAGACGCACAGAAGACAAATTTTTACTCTCCGTAGAAAACTTTTATTCAACAAAAAAAAAAATATTCAGACCGACAAACAGTTCACACACAGACAATTACGCCTCAAGATATACATTCATAACTGTATATAAAAAAAGACAAATAATAATATTAATTTTATAATTATTGTTACTATTAGTTAATAATTATTAAATTTAAAAAAAAAAATAAAAAAAATAAAAATATGACATATTTATTACTGTAATAGGCTTGAAAAAAAAAAAACAAAAAAAAAAAAATCTTTTAAAGCAAAGTCAGTTATAACTGGAAATACTGCACGAGAAAACCCCGTTATAAGATCTCTTTACCGTTATTCAACTTCTATTTAACAAACTACGCAGCTGTGAAATCCCATGAACTTGATAGCCTCGAACATGAAATATTTAACATATGATTGTTGCGCAGTAAAGAAATATATACAAGTTGTATGCAATAAAGCAAGAACAAAAAAAAAAAAAAAAAATAATATATAATATATATATATATAATATATATATATATATATATATATATTATATTATATATATAATATAATATATATTATATATATATAATATATATATAATAATAACTTGAATAAATATTCAAGTTTCTTGAGAAAAAATTACGAACTATATTATATCAAAAATAAAAAAAATTATTCTAGAACATATGACAGAAACGGAGCCGTTGTGAGGCTACTCTAGTTATTCTTATGACGTCACAAAGTTACATGATGCGCGCTCCAATCATCGTTAAGTAAATTACAGTAATAAAAGCCTATGATAAATTTCAGAAAATAAATAATAAATAATTTTATAAATTATTATAAATATATTTTTAAATACCTTTATCTTTAACAACAAGAAAAAGAAGAAACAAGAATGACACCTACTTATCCGATATTTTTACAAAATATACCGTAAATGAGTTCCCCAAAAACAAAACATCCGCATTGCGTATATGAAGGAGAAATTGCGTCGCAGCAAAATGATCCACTCTTGATGACCAAGATGGCTTCCAAATTTAAATCGAAAATGCTGTAGTCTTCACTATAGAAGTAGAATAAAAATCACTTGTAGAAACGGTCGCCACAAAATATAAAAAATCTTGAATAGATGAATTTTTTTCCAGGTTACTCTTCTTCGTACCAGACCAGATTTTTCTTTTTAAAATAATCAACAAAAGAGTAAATAAGACCAAATATCTGTCCTGTCACCGTCGAACATTCTTTCCAACCCTTTTTACCTTCCAGCTGGGTTGTACTTACTAATCTTGACTCGTGTTTGACCTAATGGTAGCATCTAATTCGCCCTTAGAAGTGCAGTAAATAATGGCCTTTTTATTTTATATTTCAGATTCAAATCATTGAGAGGATATTGGCAATAAAGAATGATGCGAACATAAACGCTAGGATATGAAACGAAGTGCTTCTAATTTCTTAACTTTTTACTT
>JABUQX010106401.1:10000-12500 GCA_015478945.1 Trachelipus rathkii | reverse complement strand
TGGGAATATAATAGGACGATTATTGCTTTTAGAAATTTGGAAGCCTTTGATTCAGGTCCGAGAAAAAGGTTATGTGGTAGTTTAAATAAGGTGTATAAAGTGGAATGGAAGTTAATGAGAACTATCAAGAGATTGTATGATATCATATAATGTAACAACAGGTAATGAAACAAGAGAATGGTTTGAAGAAAGAATATACCGTAAGTTAATAAAGGTAGCCAATTATTATAAATTTTGGTAGAGCAAACTAGATTATACACTAATAAAGGTAAGAGAAGAAATGTAGGACACGTAGACATAATGGAGAATGCTAATGATCTGTTGTGCTGGTACGAGAATGAACAGAAGCTGAGGCAGGCTGTGATTTGCTTCTTCGATAGGTAAAGGTGAGCAGTATTGAATATGAAAGTGGATAACACAAAATTTTGACGAGTAGAGAAGAGGAGGAAAAATTAAATGCGGTGGTGTAAAGAAAGGAAATCGAAACTGTCGAATGGTATAAGCATCTTGAAAGAGTTTTTAATGGGGAAAGAGAAAACACCAAAGGAATTTCTAAAGTGAAAGCTCATCACAGCAGGGGAGTGGGAGCTTCATTTGAATGCGAGAGATCAACTCCATCATTCACTTTCCATTGTAGTACCTGTAAAAAAAAAGAGATAGGCATGGATAGAGGGTCAACGGAGTTTGAAAGTAGGAGGCAGCTTATTAGTCTTATAGTCTTAGACTCAACCCTATCCAAAAGAAGGATGAAACCTCCCAACTCCCCGCAATGTGAATGTGTGAACAATACTCCATACATAGACGGATAAGACCCTTATATAATTGGAGTAACTGTTGAAAAAAATCCTGCAACCTGAAAAGAATTTCCAGCTTTGAGGACACAGCAACTGTTGTGACAAACTTTTTAAAACAATTTGTTATTTATGTTCAGACTAAGAATGCATATGTTGTTCACAGGTGAGACTGAAGGTCATCGAAGGAGAAAGGAAAGTTGGAAGGTGTTTTTGAGAGGGAGATGTGAAGAACTTGTTTTTAAAGACGTGAATTACACAAGGCTGAGACGACTCACGAAAAATCCATCTGATCGCAGAATAGAATCGTAAGCTGAAATCAAAAGCAACTCTAGCTGCAAAAGAGGGAGCAGAATTGAAATGAGTGAAAGAATGAATTGAGTCCATCGGCATAAAATAAATAGGGTTGGAAGTGAGCTGAGAAGATCGTTGCGATGAAGGGAGGAATAAATTGGAGAAAGAACAACCTTGGAACACTCACACTAGCAGAGAAAGAGGTCGCTCCATCAACAAGGGCGAGATATAGAACGATCTTGAGACAAAACTAGACAGGGTAGCAAAGAGAGAAGGAAACTTTCAAAATATTTAAACAATACAAATAAAAACTATATGATCATAGTTAGAAGTTCAGAGCGGCTACCCTTTTTTGGGATTGGTTGGGCATATGGGCGCTTAAAGCAGTGAAGAAAGCATTAATATTAAAGCACAGAGAGTAGAGTTGAATCAAGACAGGCCCCTGTTCAGAAGCACACTCCCTCAAAAAATGGAGAGGAACGCCATCCAAGAAATTAGCCTTCATGACTTTCATAGATCTTATGATAATATGCAATAACCAATAACATTGAGTAATCATATGTAGAGACATTGAGGACACTTGAGAGGAGGGATACCAGAATCGTCCAGGGTGGAATTAGATGAAAAAAGGGCACCTTTACAGACTCGTTAGAGAGAATAAGAGAAAAGGCAGATTTACAGAAGTTATTAGAGATACTTTTGGCAAGATGCTGGAAATTTTTACAAGTAAGAGAATCAAGGAGGTTAGCTGACTTTCTTCTAGTAAAAGTTCGCATAGCCAGTCTAATAATAATATCCCCGAAACGATTCCGAGTAAAATGAAAATTGGCAAGTGATAGAAAAATGAGTTTTATCATACAAGATAAACGTTATCTCTATCCTGAAGGGCACGAGAACAGCTAATCAATGAACCACTAATTTTGATGAGAAAAAGATTTAGTTGAAGATGAAATGAACCTGCTCATTTCCATCAGTGATTACGACCCCTACCTTTTCAGTCTACAATGAAGTATCCTCAGAGTCAAAATAGGATTCTTTCCATGGGTAGTTAGCAAAGAAGCGATGGCAAAGACCCCTAATTTGACAAATTAAAGTGACAGAAAATATGGAGCTCCTAGAGAGAAAAGCTTATAACTAACATGTGTACTCAGGGTTACCAATAATATGGAATACGGTGTATGTATATCAAGTAGTAGTGGTAAATTACATTCAAGCGTGTTCAAGAATTGGCTAGGGCGATCTGGAATAGATTGTAGGTCCCTTAATTAACGCCCAGATCGTTGACAATGCTGAACAATTCAGCCACCTCCTCACTTTTATCAGCGTGAGGGGAGCCTAACCACTCGGTATGGTGTATGTTGAAATCCACTAAATAGAGGACCTTAGCATTCGGTTGAGAAGTAGTAACAGTGTCA
>JABUQX010106401.1:0-5000 GCA_015478945.1 Trachelipus rathkii | reverse complement strand
CGTTGCCTGCTTCTGTTTTTCCAACTGTATTAAATCTTCCTCTCTTTAAGTCACGTCTGCGCCCACCTGAGAGATTTGCGTTAAGCTGGGATAGTGGTGGGTTGTTCTCAATGTATCTTTTATCTTATTGCCACCTCCTTGAACACCGGACCCAGCCAAGTGATGTATGGAGTGGTTGACTGCTAAAACTATAACTATATATATATATTATATATATATATATATATATATATATATATATATAATATATAACCACACCATACGTACGCGCTTTATATATATTATCACTAGTATGGACATATATACTTACTACGAGGCTCACCGTATAATAGTATTCAACCCTATATAATATATAAATATATATATATATAATATATATATATATAATATATAATATAGTTATACATATATATATATATATATATATATATATAATATATATATATATATATATTATATATATATATATATATATATATATATATATATATACTATATACAGGCGCATATATATATATATATATATATATATATATATATATTTGAGTTTTACACAGAATTGATTTAGATATTGCCTAGTTATTATAGTAATAATATAATTAATTAAAGTTATAGATGAGGGTAATAGCCATTCAGTCTATAAAATCAATTTAAATGTTATTTATTATATATAGTACCTTTAAGGAGGTTGAGATTATTTTTGGAAGCTTTAATTATTAAAAAACAATAAGTCTTAGACTAAAAGTATAATTAGTTTAAAAACTTAAAAATAAAAATTTATATTTCTTTATTATAACAAATAAGAATTCTTAATAACTAAACTATATTTTCATTTTTTAAAAGGTGCGGAACAAAAGCGGAAACTTTTTTTTATCCGCACGTGCAAGTCCGCTAATTTCCTGACGACTCCGCACCTCCGCTAGTCCGCACCTATTCTGGTAGTCCGCTCGGAGCGGACTAGCGGACTAGCGGACTAAAGAGCGGAAGTGCCCACCTCTGATATATATATATATATATATATATATACTTATAATCTATATATATATATATAAATATATATATATATAGTATATATATTATATATATATATATATATATATATATATATATATATATATATATATATTATATATATATATATATATATATTATATATATATATACCGTGTATATTATATTATATATATATATATATATATTATATAGTATTATATTATATATATATATACTATATATATTTATATATATATATAATATATATATATTATATATATATATATATAGTGGATGTCCATGTCCAGTTTTGGTTCTATTCACATGAAAACATTAAAAATTATGTAAAACACTGAAAATTTTTTCCTTTTATACATCTGCAAAACGGTTACATATGAAAATAGATGATCTAAGTAAAAAATGTGTATGTTATCCATTTATGTATGCTCTATAAATTTCATATTGATAGGGCAAATAAGAAAAAAGATCACAATTTTTTATTTATGCAATGCCGAAAACAATTTTTTTTTTCCATTTCATAAGTAAAAAATAGCTATATATTTTATATTTGCATATATTTTCAGAGTAAATATAATTGGGCGAGATACACATTTTTTTATTTAAATCATTTGTTTCTATACCCAATTGTTTATCCATCACTCATGGGAAATATTCATTTATTTACAATTTTTTAACATTTTCATGTGAATAGCAGCAAAAGTGGACGTGATTGACAAAAGTCAATATGATTTTTCTATTAAGCACAACATAAACAACAGGAAAAACAAACTTAAAATATGTTGGCCTTTGTTATTTATACAATTCAGACAGTTTTCATCAATTTTTCGAAGTAGATATTATTGGCAGAGTTACAAAACTTCAATTTAGAGTACTTTTCTGTATACCCAACCATTTGACATCTGATCCCAATATGAATTGACGATTTTGAATGGCTCTACCTCAAAAAAAAAAAAAAAACTTAAGCATTTAGATGTATGCTAGATAAAATGTTTTAGGTTTACCCCCTCCTTAGCTTCTCTTAAACCATTTGTATTAAAAAATATCTGTGTGAATTTTTTCCACATTATCTAATCTAATTTTTATGAAATCTTCTGAGTTAACTAAATCAAACACGCTACATACATTTTATTTAAAGCATTTTTCTGATACTCAATACTTTTCATTACAACATCACTCGTATAGCTACTCTCAACTCCTATAAGACGCGCTTTTAAGAATTACACCTCATCTTAAGACACAGTCCGCCATACTTTAACGTCATTGGAAAGGCTGTTTGAAATTGAACATGTGGTACCTAAAAATAAAATGGTTGAAAATGTAGAGAAATGCCTAAATAAAAGTAGTGTAACTCTTTAAATTCTATTTACTCTGAAAATTTCATTAAAAAGACCTCGAATGAACAAAAAAAAAAATTTGAGCAAATATTAACTTTTGACAAAAAAAAATTCTACCCTCTGCCACTAAAAAGTTGTAAAAAAAAAACAATGAAGAGATTTTCTCACTTTTACACTTTTAAATATTGTTTAAAGAAGGTACAAGCCTAATACATTTATTGAAGTTTTGAAGCACACCCAATTATATCTACACTTAAAATATTTTAAAAATCAGATAAAGCTAAAAAAAATTTGAACAAATTTTCAATTTGGGCAATGTTTTGAGTTTAAAAATAGATTTATAAAAGTTGTAATTTTAATGTTTAATTTATATCAAAAAATTATTAATCATAACTAATTGGTAATTAGGTAATTTATTCTTTTTTAAAATATTGGAGAGGGAATATTAATGACTTAAAAGAGTATGAGGGGATGGTATGGAGGGGACTTTCTTGGTTAACTTACATCATATTCTTCTACTTAACTATTTTGCTTTTGGTGCATGTCCATGCACCCCACCCCACCCCAAATCTGTAGGGAACCGAGGGAAGGCTGAATAATAATAATAATAATAATAATAATAATAATAATAATAATAATAATAATAATAATAATAATAATAATAATAATAATAATAATAATAATAATAACAATAACATTATACTTGCCATATGTATGTGTTTTAAAATCCATTTTATCAAAACCCTTTTTAAAAACTGTCAAATGAATGATTAAATAATTTGAAAACGAAAAACAGAAAAAATTGAATTGCGTGTAGGAATTAGTTATTTATCAAGTTTGACACTAACCATTTCTCAATTTTTGAACTTTCACTTCCTAGTAGCTATATATTACTTAAGAATATGTATAATTTTCCCCATTGCCTTTATTTATTGCTTTTTTTAATATAAAGCTGATATATATAACAATACCTATACCCTAAGTTAGTACATTTCTTCTATTTGAGAATTGTGCAAAATTTAGTCTTATTTGGATGAACCATCCGTTTTAACTTTGAATAACAATATATTGATTAATTAAGGAGAGACTATTGATATGATATAAATTAATGATAATAATTAAAATAATAAATAAATATAAATAAATATAATAAAATAAATATAAATTAATGATATTACTTAAAATAATCCACATAATCCTATAGACTTACAAATTTATAGAATCTTGATTCTTGACAAGGTCTTGAAAGCCACTATTGAGGGAGAGCATAACTTTAAGTTGAGGATTGATTTGTTTTAAATTTAAGACTTTTCTGTAAATCTAATAAATAAATAAGATGAATTTAATGACAAGAAGACAAAAATATTATAAATACAATTAAATAAAGATATCCTCCAGTAAAATTTCCATAAATTACTAAAAAATACCTCTAAATCTGATGAATTTTTAGGTTGAATTGTATTATCTTCAATTTTGGCAAATGCTACTATAATATGGGTACAAATAAAAGGATCGATCTCTTCAGGCTGTAGATTTTTAAGTGTTTTGTCCCAGCTACTTGGACTTGGAATTGCATAATAACAGACACGCTTCATACTACAAGATGGTTCATAGTTACTGTTAAATCCTGGGAGTAAGAAAAGGTTGAAATATATATATATATATATATATATATATATATATATATATATATATATATATTATATATAATATATATATATATATATATTATATATATAATATATATATATATATATATATATATATATATAATATATATAAATATATATATATATATATATATATATAATATATATATATATATTATACCGTATTAATATAATATATATATATTATATATATATATATATAGTATATATAATAATTATATATATATATATAATATATATATATATATATATATATATGATATATATATACGGATATATATATATATATATAATATATATATATATATATATATATATATATATATATATAATATATAAGTATATATATATATATATAATATATATATATATAACTAATATATATATATATATATATATATTATATATTATAATATATATATATAATATAATATATATATATATATATATATATATAATAAGCTGCGTTCCTGAAGCCCGACTTGCAGCCCGGGCGGGCAAACAGGCGCATATGCATCGTTTTCCGAGCCCGTTTGCGCACTTCTTCGTCACGTAAACGTCACAGTCAGGCGCCTTGTTGTTAAATCCTCGATTTCGCGAATTAATAAACGGGCGGGCTGCGGAAGGATACTTTGTTTACAAACAAATTTCTTTACAAAACATGTGTCGGACAAGGCTTTTATATTTTATATTAAGGATACTAATATATTGTATATCATTTCATAAATAGATACATATAAGTATAAGCGTATTATTGCTCACAATTGCCAGCTGATCCGACGGGCGAGCTGGGTCGTTTCCAGGTACTTCAAATTTTCTGTTCTCTGATTGGTTAATGTAATTTTTTTCCCAATTTTGAAGCGTTTCCGAGCAATTTTTGCCCACAGCTGCCACTCGGGCTTCGGGAAACGCAGCTATATATATATAAGAAAGGTAGATAATAGTATACATATAGAAGAAAGGTACATAATAATCTCTCTCT
>JABUQX010106400.1:17500-29464 GCA_015478945.1 Trachelipus rathkii | reverse complement strand
ATGAAAAGTTTCAGGTAATGCTACTGCCTTGTATAAAACACAGACTTATGATAGTGAAAACATTTGTTACGTTAGTATATATTCATTTGATCAGTATGACAATTAGACAAGGTCATGATAAAATTTTGTTAAATATTACTATGTTAATGTAAAAATATCCATGATATGTTAGAAAAAGTGGGAGTAGGTTACGTTCTGCGTTGAATGTTAGTTACTTTACTGTTGTTACGTATGGAACTTTGTTAATATTAGATGTTTATTCGATCATAAGGTATGTTAGGTTTTGTCCTTGTACATTATATTCTTAGTTCAGGGTGTAGTGGAGACCAAGTGACGAGGGCATGAATAATTACAGTCACTTGACCTCCAGAAGAAAAAGTAATAAGTATTATCAAAGTTAATAAAATAATAAAAAAACAGTGAGAAAATGAAAAATGAAATTATGCGATATCTACCTGAAGGAGATATTTAAAAGAGCCATTTAAGCTTTCGTTCTACTGGCAGGATACAGGAAGGAGGGACCATAAGCTTGCTCCAAATGCTCCTGGTTTGTGGCTACGTGTAGATCACTTATAACAATAGGTAGAAGGGGAGAATGAAAAAGAAGTAAAAGATAGCTTTATTTACACATACATACTATCAAAAGTAGTAGAGTTAAAGTTAATGTTCATTCATCAGGTATCCGGGAACTAGGGGGATAGCGTTAACTTTATAAGTATAAACAAAATAGACATCCAGTACTCTCCTGGAGTAGACTTGCTTACTTATAGTAATTATATTTTACACTTAATTAAGTAAAGGAATTAAATAAAAATGGTTACGGGGGTGGTAACCCACAACTGTAACTAAGAACTGACTTAATCTTAATGGCTCTGGGAAGTTATCCAGACTGAATATTAATGTATCTGGGAAGTTATCCAGACTTAAAAGATTTTTTTAAATATTAAGATTAATCTTGACTGAGATGGATTTTGTCCTATATGATTGGGAACCCTAATATACAAAAGGGATTTGTCTGAAGACCATCAATAAAGGTGATTCTAGGGATGTCCTAGACCAGAAATAAAAATGATTTGTCTCGACTTAAAATCAAGACCATAAACAAAAAGGTTCCTGCGATGTCTATAATGAAGACTCAAGATAAGACTTAAGACAAGTCCAAAACAAAACCCTGTAAAGATTTACAGGAATTAGATGTAATAATGTGAATTATTATAGTATTTAAATTATTTTAATAGTTTAAGTCATCAAATCAAATAGAAAATGTTTTAAGAATTGAAAGAAGAATCTTACCCTATCAGAAGTATGTCGGGGAGGGGTTTTGTTTAAGAATTTGATTCATGGATGAATTCAGAGGAAATCACAACAGGAGAACTTGAGAATGGGCTGTAATCATAAGGGAATGAGGGTAAGTTAACTACCATTTTAATGTTATAACTATTTCACCAGTCAAGAATATGAAAGAATACGAACTACTGACCTGTGAATATTATATCCCAATGTATAGGTACATCAACATTTCATACCTTTGTAGGTACGTCCGTATAAAGGTAATGGCAATGATCAACTCAACATGCACTGTGTCTACTTTGGAAAGCAACTTATTTCACCTTGGTCATATAATATTATTAGAATTTATAAAAATCAGAAAAAGTATACTTATGAACTTATGACCATGAGAAGGACTGTAAGAAGAAAGAGATACTGTATTATTTATCTGTATACAACCCAAGAAGAAAGAGATACTGTATTATTTATCTGTATACAACCCAAGAGTAAAATATGAACATAAAAAAAATAATTTACATATGCAGTCCAACATCAATAACTGAATGTACTCTCTTATTCTATATTAGAATAAGAATTCCATTCTAGGTTTTGGTTAATACTGTAAACTAACTACCAATATAAATGAGTTTGACCTGGACTCCACAATTACCACTACACACTTTCCCACTAAGCCTAAAAACCCCACCTTACTTTCGAAGGCATAATAAATGACAGAGCATAGACTTAGTTTTCCGAGGTAGCGATAGAGGATGATTTGGTATATTGGGAGTCAGGTGCCTAAGTACGTTAAACACCTTTACCACCATTAGAATGAATATTAGTATGTAGGTTCTACTATTAGTAAGTTATACCTTACAAACCATACAAATTAATTGGAATAAGATAGGACAGGTACAGTAAGAACAGTAAGAATTAGAAAAGCAATGGACCTTCTTAGGAGATGGGATGGGAAATGCAAAACAATAAATTAGTAATTTGGCATTGATAATAAATAGATATATTAAAATATTTTTCATCGAAGTATAATCTATAGATATCTATAGATATGAAATTTATACTTAGATTTTAAAATAACATTATCAATTTGTTTTATTACATAATCATTATTAGAATATATTTGGTTGTAACCAATAGTATTTTAAATATTGTGATCCCCAAGGTAAATTAGGAATTATTGGGGAAATTTTATTTTTCTTTGCTTAAGAGCAATTAGATAATACAACATCTTAATAATACAAAACTGAAAAGTGTACCTTACATTACTTAGTACATTACCACCGGATGTCTTCGGTTGTTTTGAGAACTTCGGATGGAAAACGTCGGATGACTGCTGCATTGGTATCCAGAGACATCATCTGAAATATGAAACTAACCTCCTCCTACTCCCTTGCAACATCGTCATAAACCTTGACAATGAGTCTAGGTTTGGAGGAAAATATATGTATGGCTATATAAGTTGCAATATAATGCTTGAATAGACATACTATATATTTTACTCTATATATATATATATATATATATATATATATTATATATATATATATATTTATATATATATATATATATAATATATATACTATAATATATATATAATATATATATATACATATACTGTAAATGGGGTCATATGAGCCTAGAGCTAGTAGTAGTTACTCATATGAGAGCATTACCGTCTTTACCCCTAGTATTTCGGGATGTTTAACTTTAATATAGAAAAGAGTACAAAGCAGTTTTTCAGTTTCGGGGTTTTCAGGAATTGATAATTAAAGAATTTTTTGACCATGGTTGGTATGAGACTGACTTATATCTTTGACAATAGTCTCGAAATGGTTGCTGAGTCTTTTAATTAGTCTTCTCAATGTTAGATCGGGAAGTAAATGATTTTCTTTTAGGGCTGTCGCTCCCAATACCACTGGGGCTAGCATCATTTCTCCGGGTATTATTATGAAATTTATAGGTGTAGTTGAATAATCACTATCAAAGAAGTGCAATGGAATGTCTATGTAAGAATCTACGGGAACAGTATGATCATGTGTTAAGCCGCTGATGGCATTTATTCCAATGTCCTTAGAAGGTTTTATACGATGTTTAAGTTGTTGGGGAATGGCCTCATAGCTAACCAAGCTAATACTGGTGCCAGTGTCAACAATACAATTTTTAAAATGAAGGCTATTTTTTCCAAAAGCTACAGATATTGTTAACTGATTTGTGGTGAATCGTGTACAATTGACAGCTACAGTGCGTACATGACTGTGTAATTCTTTGGTAGTTTCAGTTAAAGTTACAGGAAGTGCTGTGTGTATTTCGGTGTTTCTGGAGTCAGAAATTAGAGAAGAAGACGTTTCTTTGGGTTGTGAATTGTAAGTGAATGATTCCATGTTCATGAATGGAAAACAATGAAAAATCTGTGTTGGACTTTTTCTCCATGGGTGGACTACTTACAACTGATGAACGTAACGTTGTTAAAGAAGGACTATATGGTTTTGGTATACAAAGGTTAGGTAAATTAGCATTAGGTACACAAGAGTTTTTTAAATTAGTATTAGTTACGCAAGGGTCAAGTAAATTAGCATTAGGTAAATTAGTGTTATTTACACAAGGGTTAGGTAGATTAGTATTAGGTAAACCTTGGTTAGGTACATTAGTATTAGGCAAATTGGAATTAGTATCCTGAGAATGTGAATGACTAGGGGACAACGGACACTTGTTCCGTGGACTTTGTTCCGTTTTGGGAAGAGATTTTCCGTAATATACTTTTTTAGGAGTATGTTCAGTGGAAGACTTAGAAGTATGAGTGTTCGGAGAGTTTGGCGGTGTTTGTTGAGATGGAGGGTGTTGAGGACACTTCATCCCCGGGTGAGGATTGGAACAGATTTACATGTTCTGCAGTCAGCTATAACGTGACCTTTCTTTTTGCAGTAGCTACAAATTTCCAGATATTTGTAGCATTCACGTATCTGATGACCGATCTTATTACAAAAATCACAGACGAGAGTCGTACGATCAACAGAATCTTGGTTAGGTTTTTTAGGAGTAAAAGCTCGATTATTTTCATGTGGGGAATTTTTATGAGGAAGATCGCGAAAAGGGTGACGACCACCGCGATTGTTTAAAGAAGAGTTGTGATAGGTTATGTTCTTAGAAGAATGTGGATTTTTGGAAGAATTTTGAGTGAAAACCTTAAAAGGGTAATTAGTGTTTTGTGTGTTTTTTATTGAATATTCTGTGTTCTGGGGATATATGAATGGGAATTTTGAAAAATCTTTGTTATGGGTGTATAGGAATTCAGCATACCCCACAATATCTGACCAAGGAGTACGCCAATTTTTATTGAGTTCATACATTTTTATGTACTCTCTAACACCTTGTTCTATGTTTGTAGGAAGGCTACATAAAAATGCAGTTCGGAGAGATTCGTGTCCACTCATGTCTAGACCATGATGAGCATGACTAGCCAAGCGTTCTAATCGGTAAGCAAACAAACGAATACTCTCATTTTTGTAACGGCGGGCAGAGTAGAATGTATGTGACAGGGATTCTTTCCTTTTTCTCTCTTCCTCCTCATACCATTGGATGAGGGTCTCTCGAACAGAGAAATAATCTCTATCATCCTTGGTGACAAGACGATAGACATTAAGGAAGTGACCATCAAGTTGTCTGCCGAGTAAATTTAACCATTTGTGATAAGCTGTGGGATAATGAAGTTGGCAGTAAGCCTCAAAATCCGCTAAATAAGTTAGGAAATTCTTACCAGTTTCTAGTTTATATGTACCAGGGTCTACCCCTTTAAGATTATGTGAATTCTTGAGTAAGGAATTCAAGTGTAAGATGGCTTCCTCCATCCTATCTATTTTTTGTTTTATGATGGGACCTGAGTACATATCTGTGTTTGTTTTTGATCTTGAGTAAGAATTTCTATGCAATGGGAAATTATGTTTAGGGTTACGTGGGTACGACTTGTATTTATGTGGCATGTGTGGAGGATTTGAACGATGAGAATCCTCAAAGTTTGTAATTAATTTGTTCAAAGAATTGTGTGATGGGTGAAGACCATGTAATTTCTGTGGGTGTTGTGATGCTTGAGGACAAATTTGGGAATCAAGACTTTAGGGATACTAGCACAATAGCTATTGCCTGTTCATAATCAGCAGGTCTTTGAAAATTATGGTAAAAATTGAGCAAATCCCTATCTGAATCTAAAAGAGCAGTTCCCCCCTGAATGGGAAAATCAATCAAATTAGTGGTAGGGATCTCTGGAGACTCAGACTCAGTTGATGCATCTATTTGATCAACCCATTATTATATTTAAGTTAAATATTACCATGTATCACAAATATTATAATATTTATTTCTATTTATATAGAAACACAAATTATACCTTATATGACCAGTTAACGTGATTACCTACGTAATGATTAATTGCATATATGTTCTGTATATGTAGCTGATTCTTAAGTATGTTTCGAGAAAAAAGACTACCACAATAAATAAAAAAAAATCAAACAGGTATTGTTTTCTTTACACTCCCACTATTTCAAGACATACTATATTCCACTTAGCGCTGACTCTTCCAAGTCGAAATATATGTATAATGTTTACTCTGTAGCTATAGTAGTTTTCGAGTTTTTTTTTGCACTTAATACCCTTCGACTTATATAGTATGTTTTTAGTTCGTTTGTTCGTCTGACGTATCGTCGCCGTTTTGTTTGTCAATATGTAAACTAACATCATTATATAAGAAATATTAAGACAGTTTGAGAGAGTCATATATAGTACAAAATTTACCGATAAAAAAAATTTTTGAGAGATTAGGTGGGCATGAAAAACTCACTAAGTGGGGAGAGAAATATTTTCTTATAGAAATAATTATATCCTCTATTTGAGCATGTTCACAGACTGTAGAACCTTGTCAGCCACAGATCATGAATGAGTTACCGTTTTCGCGCAGACCAGGACCTCACTATTATTTTTATTGTACGTTCATTATGTCAGGTTTTAAACGATTAGTCCGAGACATCCACGAAAAGTAGACTGAGGGTAGTCATTTGAAAGCAATTGAGCGGTCACCGGTTTTTGCGACTTCACACAGTGAATAAAGTGCGAACACTATATCTTATGTGAACTGTTTCGAAGGGAACCGAAAAACAGAAATCGTATTGATAGGCTAACAACACTTATATTAAGGTTAATAAAAAAAACTACCACTTCAAGCCCCATTATAGGATGGACGTAATCAAAAACGGGAAATCTGATGAAATAAGAGTGGAAATATGCTCAGATGGTACTGTGTGAAATATCTAAATAATCCACACCGAGAAAGGAGATATATATTCTCCAATTAAAATTATTAACGGTACGAAAATTATTTTTCGATATATAAATGAGAACTTTTACGAACTCATTCCAGCTAATTTAGTTCACATATAACAAACCGAACGAACGGCATCAGACGACACGAACTAAAACATACTATATTAAGTCGAAGGTATAAGTATAAGTCGAAATGTCTAAGGTATACAGTGAGGTCTACGTCTGTCGACAGTCTAAGTGTTTAAGTTCGAGGTCTAAGTGGTTAGTCGAAGGTCTAAGTGTTAAGTCGAAGGTCTACAGTGCCTTAAAGTCGAAGGTTCTAAGTGGTTAAGTCCGAGAGGTCTAAGGAGTGTCTTAAAGTCTCCGAAGGTCCGTGAAAGTGCACTAAGGTCAGGAGGTTAAAGCTGCTACTCGAAATGGATCTAAGTGTAGTCGAAGGTCTAAGATGGTGCTCGAGGGTCCAGTTGCTTCGAAGGTCTAAGTGTTAGTCGAAGTTAAGCTGCTATACTCGAAAGGTCTAAAGTGGCAGTTCCGAGGTCTACTGAGTGTATTTGGTGGTACGTGAGGTTCTAAGATCAGTGCTATTGTTGAGGATATATGTGATCGAGGTCTAAGTTAAGAGTGGAGAGGAGTCTAAGAGGGAGAATAATCTTAGAATTGTTTTAGAATTATTATTGTATCATTGTTTATATTCTTCTAGCGATATTGTGTTTTTGATCTTATTTTTTATGATAATAGAGATAGATCCAGTATGTTTAACAATAATAGCGTTAATATATACAGGAGGTTAAGGTATATTATTATAATTGAGGTTCATATTAATAATATATATTTTTACAATTATATATATATTCAGTTAATATTATAAGTATCTAGCCATAGTATCGTAGGTTATTATACCGTTAGTGTGTTTTGAGGTTTTATATTTAAAAGATCATGTAGTTTAGTTCCTAATCTAAAAATTAATTAACTAAAAGTATAAAAGAAAAAACATGAGAATGTAGACAGGGTGCAATCTAAATCTCAAAAAAAATTACTCAATGAAGAGTTCCTGAATGACTAACGGAATAATAATATATAGTAACTTCATATTATAACTGAGTAAGTATAACACTTTATTATATAGCTTACTATTAAATTAAAAAAGTAAATAATATATTTATTATCACACAACTTAATTAAGTAAAAGGAATTATATAAAATATATTAATCATGGAACCAGTGAGATATTACGGGGGCGTGCGTCGAGGCCCCCTAACAAACAAGAGCAGTTTATTACTCACACTTAATCATGGGGCTCAGAGAGCACAAGAGTCGGGTGGGGAGAAGTTATCCGGAGAGAGAGAGGGGGATGTATATCCCATTGAGCCGAGGGAATATGGAACGTGAGGGATACCCTGCGACATGGAGCGAGCTATACAGACCAATAGACGTATGAGAGATGGTGGTTTACAGCGAGTGATATCTCAAGAATCTCAGACTGGAGGCGTGGAGGGATTGAGTTGCGCACTTTCCTCTCGTATGCCCAACCTAGATGGAGCCGACAGACCATGTTGGCTGAGCAACTCATCCATTGAACTTAATCGGGGTGGTACTAACACGGCGATGGTGTATGGTTCGTTAGTCTGATATGAAACAACACGCTAACCTCTGACATGAGACACGGGTCTGATTTTGTTTCTATTGCGGTCATAATCGTTCACTTTTTTTTTTCTGTGCCATGCATATGCAACAATGTGTATGCCATACTATACTAAGTATGATAGTGCTTGTTGTGTCTCCCTAGTTACATGATGTCAGCTGACACCTAACCTATTATATATATATATATAAAATCAATGAATCGCATAATAACAAAACTCTAAGTGAATCTCACCATAGACAAGAGATCCAACTTGTAGATCAAAGACCTTGTAATTTTTAGGTATCGATAATTATAGTTTACTCGATTATTTAAGTATAGTTGAATAAATACGATACTTATCATAAGATCGAAATAGCTCAGACGAAAATAAAATCTTGAATTTATTAAGTCCCTACAATATCTTCTTTTACGACTGATATCGCACGAATGTTATATAAATATATCTTAGCTATCGTCATAAAGATTTCAGAAAGAGAAAAAAATCATAAAATGTCCCGCTAAAAAATAAAAAAAAAGAAAATTATTTTATTTGAGTCTGCTCATATTAGTTAGATAAACATCTTTCCACCTCTAATAGAGACTGATTTATAAGATTCCTATGAAATTATAGATTATAGTTGAAGATTTTCTTGTATGTCTATGTAGGTTTTTTCGTAGAAAAAAATAAAAATATATAATTTACTTCACAATATATAGTATTTTATCAAATTTTTTTTATTATAATTCAATAATTTACACTCAAAATACTTATTGACCCAGTATAGAACATTATCTCAACTGATTTCTTCCAACTAAGAATTTAAGTATTATTCTTAGCACTATTCCCAAAGTTCAATTCAGAGACTAAAATATTTCGCATGAAATCATAAAAAAATTTTTATTTAATGCATTTTTCACAGAACAACATAATTTATCTTACGCCTGTATACTAAGAACGAGCTGAAATGTGGAGTTAAGTTTGGCGGTTTTGAGTATCTTTTTAGTATAGTAGTTTAAAATCGAGAGAATTCTAAATTATAAATAAAAATATATAAGATATAAATTACTAGTCAAAATGTTTTTGTAATCATATCTTGTTTAGAAAAATCAATTATCCTCATATAGACAGTATTTCTGATTCCACGCAATTTGATCATATTAAAGTATTATGCGTAGTAAAGCTATACAACTTGAAAATGATTAGTAGTTTATTATAATGTAGAAATATTATAATCTCGTATATGATACCCACTATGACGTCATAATATAATTTTTGAGACAGCACAATCATTCGATTGGGACTATCATAATCATTAAAATAGTCCGAGAAATAGGATATCTTCGAGGTGCTAAATTCTCAGATAAAATTATAACCAATAAATTGTGGAAAAATTCTTTAGTTTAAAAAGTTATATATATAGAAGACATGTGTAGAACTATTGAGACTGGGCTGTATAATCATTAAATTATTAGAAACTCACGGGTAAGATTAAACTACTCATTTCTTATGTTATATATTATATATACTTTTATCACTATATACTACATATGTAAATAATTAGTAAAGTAAATATAACAATCTATAACTTAGAACTTGGGATATATATTATATCTAACCAAATGTTATTAAGGTATCAATATTTAAAACATAAATTTATCACTACATTACTTATTGCAGGCCAATTATAGATTATCCGTATAAATAATGGATAATGGCAATGATATCAACTCAAACTAATGTCCACACTTAATGTATTGTCTACTTTTATTGGATAATAAAGTACAAACTTAATTTCTCACTACTTAATGTGAACAATATATAAATAATTTATTAGATAAATTATAAATCAAATGAAATACAAATGATTATTATTATTAAGGAACTTATAGAACCTAATGAGAAGGACCTGTTAAGTAAGATATAAGGGATATAATCTTATAGTATTATTTATCTAGTATATATACAACCAAGAGATAAATATGAAACATTAAAAAATATAAATAATTTACCAATATGCATGTCACAACATCTAATAACTGATTGTACTCTTTTTACTATTATTTTATATAAAATGATAAGAATACTTCTATTTACTAGGTTTTTGTTAATGTTATATACTATGAAACATTACTATAACCAATATAATAAAATGTAGTTATATGACCTGGACAATATCTATCTAACATACCATCATAAACATATATATATAATAATTATATATTATAAGTGAAATGATATGTTTAAATGCTATAATTAATTATATAATTAGTGAATAATATCTTTGTTTATTGCTTGTCTATAATATTATATCTATAATTATAATACACAGTCAGTAAATAAAAGACTATTTATCTTATATTCTTCCATACTGTTCAATAATAATCCTAATATCCCTTATATTCATTATATTTTGTAAGCATTCTTCCTTAAGCATTGATGAGAGTGAAATAGTAGAATTAATTAAAGAGCTCTCTATTTAATCTATATGACTTCAAGATTATATAATATAATTTAGAAAATTAATTCTGAAGTGAATTAATATTAACTTTTTTATGAAGTATAATAATTTTAAATATAACTGTATATAATTTATATTATATATATTTATTTATTATATATATTAATATATATATATTATATATAATATATTATATATACATTAAAAAAAAAAGGCACAACGAACTGTAAAATCCTTGAATTTTTGTGTGATTTTCATGATTTATTTCCGTAGCTTTTAACCGTCGACAATCACATTTTCATCGAAGCCTTGTTGTCAATAATTATATAAGCCGAAATAGTAACGAATTTTATGTATCATTCCTGATGATAGGCTGAGAGGAACTCATAAAGGCGAACGAATTCGATAGCTTTGGCTTTACTTGATAAACGATAATGAAATAGGTTTTCTAACTAGCAATTATCCCTATTTAAATTAACAAAATTAGTTTAATGTTATTCTTAAAAGATTACAAACACTGTAACATTTTTCCATTCTTGAACACTTTGATCACGCTAACGCCACAGGGGTAAAGTTATTTTACAATCTGCGGAACTGTGTTATAACTGTATAATTTGATATAAAGAGTTTGCTAATGGAGCGATTTCACATAGTACGTCTGATACCGTTTTAATTTCTGATAGAACTTGTTCTAATTGAAGAGTCTCCAGTGTTTCAGCTTTAAAAAGCTGCATATTATATTATATTATATATTATATTATATAATTATATATATATATAATAATATATATATATTAATATATAATATATATTATATATATATATAATATATATATATATATATATTTATATCATTCTCACATTCTATCTGGCCATTCAGGCTAGAGAACAGTGCGTATCGGGATGGAAAATTCTATCGTTCTCCTATCATCTTGCTAATTTTTCATTCTTGCTAGAAATCGTTGCAGGGATACTCTTCGACGAGCCAAGCGGGCTTTCATCAAACGAAAGTGCGCTAACCTTCTTGGTTCTCCTACTGACAAATCTTTCTGGCCTCTTGCAAAAAACATCTCTAACAACTTCCTGTAAATCTGTCTTTTCTCTCTTATTCGCTCTGATGGTTCTGTTGCTAATTCTCCAACGGAGGGCTGAAAAGGCCAATCTCTTCGGCCTCCTATTTTCCTCTACCAACCTGGACGATTCTGGCATTCCTCATCTCCTCCTTATCCTCTCAGGTGTCCTATCCTTTGGCCTGTGATTACATTCGTATCGGGTGCTGGG
>JABUQX010106400.1:0-12500 GCA_015478945.1 Trachelipus rathkii | reverse complement strand
AAGGAATATACTTCCAAAATAGGATGACCATAAAGTTTTTTTTTTCATATTTCCCAGTCGTCGTCCAGCCATTGTGATAAAATGTGTTAATTTTGTCCTGTTTTAAAGCAAGTATTGGCTTATGATGTCAAAAAAGGGACTAAAAATGTTAGTAGATTAAGAAGAAACTAATGAAATTAAGATTATTAGTTGAAAATTTCTATAAAACTGTCTTAGTGTGTTTCAACAGGAGGAAATGCAGTTTAGGAAACGCTGAAAAGTTCAAGAATGGGCCACTAAGGAAGACAGTTGAATGGAAAGAAATACAGGGCAGTGTAAATCAGAAATTCTTTACAAGCACAGAAACATAAGAAATTAGTTCATTTGAACAGTGGACTATCTTAACAACTATAAAATATAAAAAAACACTCTTGTTTAATAGATGGGTACAGATTTTTCCTGAAATGAACGTAAAGCCTAGATTTTCAAGGCTTATGCAATATTATAAGGTGTATTCTTAGTCTTGACAAGAATGTAGCATCCTTGTTATGAAAGTAAGTGATCAAAGGAGAAACTATATAAGTGTTGACACAGTGAGGGGTAAGTTAGTTTCAACAATTATTTTTGAAATGTGAGAAGTTTTGTTGATAAAGTGTTGAAAGACTGAATTTGCGGGAAGATAAATTCATCGAAAATATTCATCGGAAGCGATGGTGAAGAAATATAGTAACCCCCCCTCTCTCTAATTTATTTTTTTTTATTTTTGCTTCTGTCATTGAAGAGTAATGGTAAATTCCTTTTTATTAGATTTTTTTTATTTTTTTTACTTTTTCCATGAAGATAGAAGATGTTATATGCAACTATATTTTTTTTACAATCCTACAATATCCTATTTTTGTATTTTTTCTTCAAAGAAATATAGCTAGCCTATCCCAGAATCAAACAAAAGACATTCAGCTTTACTATTATCGCTTATTTTTTTTCAAATAATTAATTCAAGAGAGACATAAATAAATTATTAGGATAATTAATTAGTAAATTAATTAATTTTACTGATTATTTAAAATTTAATTTTATATTACATATATATTATATATATAAATATAATATATATATATTTTAATATATATATATTATATATATATATATATATATATATATATATAATATATATATATAATATAAATATATATATATATATATATATATATTTATATATATAGTTTATATATATATATATATATATAATATATATAATATATATATATATAATATATATATACTAGTATTATATATCGGGGAAGGTAAAATTTAAAGGAAAACTGAAATTTCATTCTACAGCCTTCGGCCGTAATTTAAAATTTTGATTATCTGGCATTAGGCTCTCCGGTTTCTGTCCAAAATCCCTCTCAGGTGCATCACTACTACTACTACTACTACTAACTATACTACTACAATTACTACTACTACTACTACTACTACTACTACTACTATATTACTACGCCACTACACTACACTCTACTACTATACTAACTCTACTATACTACTACTAATAATAATAATAATAATAATAATAATAATAATAATAATAATAATAATAATAATAATAATAATAATAATAATAATAAATAATAATAATAATAATAATAATAATAAATAATAAAAATTCAAGAATTTAGTTGCGAAATAATCCTATAATAAACATAAACATAAACAAAAACAAAACAAAAAACATTCTTGAGAGAAATGAATTTAAAAAAAAAAAAAAAAAAAAAAAAAAAAAAAGAAAAAAGGAATTTTAAAAAAGGGGTTAAATCCGAAATGATAAAAAACAAATGTAGAAAATGGTCAGTGGGTTTACTCTACAGTTTCTAGAGAACCTTCTTCATTTAATGATACCCCCAATTTACTACCGCAGTAATCCTTTGACATGTAAATAGTGTGGAGGGAGCGAGTAGTGGACGTTAGCGAGATAATGATATTGGCGCGATTTATACAAAGAAATTTTATCGACAATATTATTATTAGCAATAATGATAGTAATAATAGTAATAACAATAGAATCCAATGAATAATAATAATAATAATAATAATAATAATAATAATAATAATAATAATAATAATAATAATAATAATAATAATAATAATAATAATAATAATATAATAATATAATAAGAATAATAATAATTTAACGCACGACACTATTGCTACTACTAGTATTTAGAGAACAACAACAACAACAACAACAACAACAACAACAACAACAACAACAACAACAATAATAATAATAATAATAATAATAATAATAATAATAATAATAATAATAATAATAATAATAATAATAATAATAATAATAATAATAATAATAAAATCCCCCTTCCCGAATAAGGCAATGCCGGTGTGGTGCGAAGTTTTATATAAAAAATGTTTATTGTTTATTGACCTTTTTCCACCACACTCAGGTGTAATTTTTATTTCGGAGAAATTTTGGGTGGAGGAAAATAGAAGGAGGACTTATCTTGCAACAAAGGGACTTCCTTATTCTGCAGGAAATGACAGAGTGACTTCCTTATTCCGCAGGAAGTGACAGAGATCCTTATTCTGCAGGAAATGAGAGTGACTTCCTTATTCTGCAGGAAGTGACAGAGTGACTTCCTTATTCTACAAGAAGTGACAGAGGGACTTCCTTATTCTGCAGGAAGTGACAGAGGGACTTCCTTATTCTGCAGGAAATGACAGAGTAACCTCCTTATTCCACAGGAAGTGACAGAGGTCCTTATTCTGCAGGAAATGACAGTGACTTCCTTATTCTGCAGGAAGTGACAGAGTGACTTCCTTATTCTGCAAGAAGTGACAGAGGGACTTCCTTATTCTGCAGGAAGTAACAGAGGGACTTCCTTATTCTGCAGGAAGTGACAGAGGGACTTCTTTATTCTGCAGGAAATGACAGAGCAACTTCCTTATTCTGCAGGAAGTGACAGAGTGACTTCCTTATTCTACAGGAAGTGACAGTGACTTCCTTATTCAACAGGAAGTTACAGAGTGACTTCACTATTCTGCAGGAAGTTTCAGAGTGACTTCCTTATTTTGCAGGAAGTAACAGAGGGACTTCCTTATTCTGCAGGAAATGACAGTGACTTCCTTATTCAGTAGGAAGTGACAGAGTTACTTCCTTATTTTGCAGAAATTTATAGTGACTTCCTTATTCTGCAGAAAATAACAGGACTTCCTTATTATGCAGGAAGTGACAGAAGGACTTCCTCATTCTGCAAGAGGTGACAGAGTGACTTCCTTATTCTGCAAGAGGTGACAGCGTATTCTCAATATTTACTTAAAATATATACTTATACTATATATACATACTATTAATATATATATACATATCATGATATCATAATATATATATATATCATATATATGATATATATAACCTACTTACTATATAATCTATATATATATAAAATATAGTATCCCCGCTAATACCGATACTACTATACTATTACTATATTACTACTATATTACTAATATACATATTAATATATTATATATATACTAATTACTATATATATAATATTATATCATTACTACCTATTATTCTATATACCATATCATATATACATATAAAATAAATATATATATTAGTATATTATAATATATATATATATTATATATACTATATATATACTATATACTTATCTTCTCTTTTCATATTATTTGCATATATACCTATACCAGCAACTATATTATACTATATACTATATAAGACTACTATAAATATATAATATTATATATATATACTATATGCTAAATAAAATAATATCATATACTAATATATATATAATACTATATATATATATACATATAGATAAAGATAACCTATATGCACCCCTTTATACACCTACTTATAGCTATAGCTAAATATATCATTCTATATATAATAGCAAATCAATGTTTAATCTAATAAGCAAGGTATACTCATAACTTTCCGAGAATAAAACAGGCCAGGCACGAAAAGCTCAGAACAGTCGCTTATTGGACACTAAACCCCCAACAAAACAGTCTTAAATGACACAGCCAGCGGAAAGGATTACATTACCGCATTTCTGCGAAAAAAAAGTAAGACTCTCGACTCCACCAGAACGTAACTTGCAACCCCGACACAAATCGATCGAGCAATTACAAATATACGTAGTTTTCGACTATACGAAATACGAAAGAATCATTTCTAAATAAAAAAAGGTAGAAAATATTATAAAACAGACTTATAAAATAATAACATTTAAGATAAGAGCTTTAAATGGAAGTTGTCAAAATCCTAGTTAAGAAATTATAACTAGAGGCAAGAATGCAAAGTATTCCAGGATTTAATATACGCAGAAAACGAATATAAAATTAAGCAATGACAATAAAACAACAACAATTCTTTCATTGGACAACACAGAAATTAAAATATTAATAGTATATCACGAAGTAATACAAATAAATAAGATCGACGATTATAAGAAGATTTGAGCGATTAATTTAAAAGGGAAATATCTACATATTGTAAAAATAATTAAAGAATAAGGTCTCACTCATGCAAAATTTTAGAGAATTCAAAACTTAATATCTTTGTTTTCATTTAACAGCTTAGAGGCTATAAAAAAACAACAACAAGTATTGCCAAAAAGAAAGGCAATTGAAGAACACACGAAACCAGGACTTCCGCGCCGCCGAAAACAACTCCTCTACTACCGTTGACGAAGATCAAGAATGAAGCTCCAGACAGTCAAAGCTCCTTACGTCCTTAAAAGGACCACCTGTAAACGCGCATTCGAACACGACGGGGGGCACTAGAGGAAGTAGAATATTAATCTGGTTGGCAATGAGCTAAGGAGCACAACCAAATCTTCATTAGTGCTAGCCTTAACACATGGTTATGTGCATTAGTATAGATTGAAGTTAATCGAATAAATTTAAACGGCAGGCGATCAAAAAAACTAATCTAACCGCCCTGGAAGCAACGGAGTGATTCGATGGGTGAGTAGCATAGGGTCAACGCTATAGAACCAGAAAGAATGAATGGTTGCAACGCAGGGAGAAAATTTCAGCAGCAAAGAATTAGTGCGATACGAGTGGAAAAAACTGCGTGTTATCACAACATTGTGAAATTCCGTGACAATAATTAATAAGATATGAGATAGCTGGTGCTTAGTGTTCTTTTTCTAACGATTGTTTTAATTTCTGAAAGCGGTCACTAGTCTCTAACACAGTTATAAATAATATGTTTTAAAATTAATTGACAGAAGATACGTAGACTTTCGATTATAAAAAATTCGGAAAAAAAGAATAAAAAGAAAGTTTATTTCCTTATGATTGCTTAATAAAGTAACAAAGATCTAATTTCTACAATCTATTTGTGCCATTAGAAGAGCACGATTACTAGAGAATATTAACTTTTTAAACTGATCTATCATGAATGGGGTAAAGTTAAAAAACATATAAACCTTTTTTGGGAGTTGCGTTTCTGCGTAGACATACAACTTTTCAGATACTTTAATAAATAAAAAAAAACCATAAAGTATCATAACTCGGTCATTGAATGATTACTAATAACCATAATAAAATAAACAGTCAAGATAAAAATTAAACGTTCGAGTGAACATTACAAAAGAGTGTAGTAACTTAACATTCATAGTTCAAAAAAGGGTAGGAGCTAGTTGCGCATAGGCCGGAGTGTGTGGATCCAATGAGCATAAAAAGCTATTAATAATTTAAAAAGAGATGGGGAAAAAAGCGACTAAAAACCCTCGAGACAATCCGCCATAATCTTCGGTTATTTATTTACTCATGTCTGTAATTCCCTTCTTCATGTCTTTTTTTTATATTCTATAATTTTAATTCTGACTCTCTCTTTTTCTGAAGAATTTTCTGAATCATAATATATACAGAGCTACGTTTTCCGATTATCAACAGGTATGATCGTATGTAATTAATATTAAATAGTTCTTTGTTAGTTTTCTACATTATATACTCTATATAGAAAAATTTAAGAACGCCCCATCAAATCCTTTCTTTTAATTCATCTATACGTAACGACCTATTATATTTATGGATCCACTTTCCTATCTCACTCGTTTAAATTTACTTTTGAAGTGACAAAAAATACAATCAATTCATTTAATATTAAGTTAAAGATGAAACTTTTTATGAGTTCTAGTTAATTCTTATCAGATGCAGGTCATAACTGATTTGGTCTCTTCCTATTAATCATACCAATTGGCTACATGAAAAAGTTGAGTGTTTCACTCGAGCTTCAGTAGAGATATTCGTCTTAGTATATGAAATTTATAATATCAATATATAATTGAAAAGTTTTCGCATTTTACGTCACATTTACTTCAAACAACAGAGAAAGGTATTATATTGAGAGAGATTACTATTATTGTATATCGTTAATAGTTATTTAACCCTTCTATGCAAAATTAATGAAAAAAACATACTAGAGAGGTTATTTATAATAAATGTAAATATTCATGGGACCAGAAAAAAAGGAAAGAATATACATATGATAGAGATCCTTCTGAAAGATTTAAATGTTGTTGTTCCATAACTATTGAACGACTCGATTCTCATACTGGATTTATTGACGCAAATCGGGATGGTGGAGTCTGATACAGTTGTATTTCTACCTTTTACAAAACTAATGGTCGAAAAGAAAATAGTTGTAGAAGATACTTCCCTGCTTCTGAGTAACACCTGAAATCTCTCAATGAGATTATTGTATATCGCTACAGTTAGTTTTATTCCAGACGGATAGTTAATTTTTAAAAGAAGGGCGTCCTTAAGCACTAATCCCTAAGTACCTTAAAGGCTTCATATTTATAACAGACGCGTGCAGGAAAATAGATTGCTAGAGAACGCATGCTACGAGGGAACGTTTTTCTTAAGAACATAGAACCATATGGATGGGTACTAATAACGATAAATGTACAATTTTTTTAACATTAAATGATACAAAATGCAGTATTGAGCCCGGAAAATATTTAAGCTTTTCATTTATGATTTATTTATCATAGTTTTGAGTATATTAGTTTACCGATACTTTTTTTATCAATGTAGATATTAAAAATTAATATATCCTTGAAAAGTCAGTACGACGAAAGTTTTTAAATGGTAGTTACTTTAATCATTGTATTTTACTTACAATAGCCTTTTTCATTTTTTAAAAAAATTCTTCTGTTGAAAAGTGTCTAGTATTCCAGCGGACTCTATCGTAAGAGGATAATAACTTGAATACTGAGATAAAAAATTAGTAATAAGATTCATAAGATAGAATAGTAAATATGATATGCAATCTAATTAATAAATAAATAATAGGAATATATGTAGAATAATAATATAGCGAGAACTACTGTCATTCTATACGAAATTTGTTTCATTCTCAAGTTACATTTGAATTCTAGAGCAGGTTGTTGAGCAAAATAAAATCAATGAATTTAATAATCACTGATTTATTACGTAGATACTATGTTATAAAAATCATTAGAGATTTATTATACGTTTTTATATTTTTTATATATTTTTTTATTTTTAGGCAAATGATATTTTTCATTCTAAATATAATAATTTAATTCGACGGGATACCTTATTTTTAAAATAATAGATAGATTGATCCAACATAGTATTATTAGCTAAATATTTTCATATACGGTATCTTCTGGACTTATCAAATGTGCCTAATTTTTTAATTTAATAAAAAAAAATATATAAGAGTGAATCTAATTGCGTCAACATTAGGTATCTTTCATATGAACTTTGGGGAGTCCGTATAGGATGCCAGGGGATGAACTGTGAACCATTAAAAATATCAATTAAAAGTTACGATTTATTAATACTTTTCTTACTTCAGAAGCTTCCTCAGAAAGCTGCTTAACTTTTTCTTCAAGGAGAAGGAGGATAATAATTTAATGGTATATGGGCAGACTTTATATATAGTATTATGATAACGTATTGATATATTTCTGTATATATAGTATCCAAATATAAAGACACAGGTATTTATAAGATATTGCAGTGTAATCTATTTATTTAGTAAAAATACCACTCCTAATGTCCTTAATATCGGTCCTGCAATTAATATTAACTGAAGTATTATCTGTATATAATAAGAGTGATTTCTTATAAAATAAGCAAAATCGCATATATAATGTAATTAAGTTGTAATACGTAATAAATATACAAAATAATTACCCTTCACTTATATACTAGTATCTCGATTTACATAATACAATAAAAAATTTATGACATATATCGATAGTGTTATATCGAATGTTATCATGAAGAATATTATAATTTATAATCACTAATTCAACTGTAAAAATATACAGCTCGCTAATGTATTCTTTCATACAGCACACATCTTTAATATAGATCAATAAAAAATCTATGCTAAAAAATACCCCAATAATAAGACATTTTAATCTTCTTCATTCGAGAGCTATGTGAACACATATGTTTAATTACCTAACGGTTTCGAAAATAACTAAGTCAGGTCTTTACTACACTTTGTTTACAATCCTAGAATTATTATCTGCTTATTCCTATATATTTTTATATAGAGTGTCGAAATCATAATTTAGTGACGATGTACAACTCTTCTTACTGAAATATATAAAATTGACTAACCGTAGATTCACCCCACTCTATCCTATGTAATAATTCCACTGTGAATAGGCTTCTTCGATGACCTCACCAAATTTTATCCGCCCAGCGCCCGTAACTTTCTTATCCAAAACTGGTGTTTTCCCACTGAAATTATATCTTTGCCACATGCTTTGTTTTTTTTTAACCCGACACATTCTGTACTTGCATATTAAACCCCTCATAAAGGATCACATCTTTCACCCCATTCTAATTGACGTATATAATTTAGTTTCCACCTCTAAAATTAGACTAATTAAAATTAATCCTAATAACTCTTCCTTACAAAATAGCTTGTTATATCTGTAATAAATCTAATATAGTAGGACAAAAACACTCTCGATATCTCTCTTCGTATCTGTTCTGTCATATTCATACAAAATTATATATAGGTAGTACACTGTGGACGTCCGCTTATTAGGTGAATAATAGCTACTACGCTTCACGTTCAATTAATTTGTCAGAATCAATATAAATATGAACACCTAGATATGAGTATTTATTCGTACACTCACGTCTAACTAATTCTTTGTAGAATTCCTGCTCTAAGCGTTTCCCACGCTTTAATCTATACGAGTGAAGGTAAACCTACTTTAATTTATATCCAACTTATCCTATTATATATTATATATTTTATATATTATATATATAAACTCTATATATATTATATATATATTATATAATCACAATACCTAGTTTTAACCTAAACCATACTCTACAACATTATTTTTGTAAAATAATCCCTATATATATACGTATATTGACCAACTAATTAAAACTACTTATATATCTATCTCAATAGCCACAGTTAGGTCCTTTTACTACTGCTTACTGTAACTTTTAGATTCTTATGACTTGTTCCTTCAGAGAATTATAATTTTCACCTATGTAGTATGATGCTGTATAGGCATTTTGATAGTTATTCATGCCTTATGCTTTGTATATTAATTTATTAGTTGTGAGTGTTCATCCTAAATAATTTAGTACATTTTGCAACATTTGAATTTTAATGAGTTTATACCCTTTAATTAAATAATAAATCTAGTTAACCATATTTATATATAATTTTTTGATATGAAATTTATTATTCTTATTGTATTATGATGCTCACTGAGGATTTTGTATTTTTGTCATTGCTTATTTACTTATTTAATGATAAATTTATTAATGACATGATATTTTACGAAGATGAGAAAACAACTTAATAGAATAGATTTCAATTAATTATATTAACTATAGTAAGTTTTTATATTTTATAATTTATATATATTTCGCTTGTAGGTTTCTTATTTCATAATTTTTATCATTTGTAGCCTAGATGATGGATAACTGATGTATCAAACGTTATTGTTATTTTGTTTATTAAGTTTATTTCACTTAAATAACGGCTGTGATCTGACCTTCGTGTACTGATTTTTTATTCTCAAATTATATAAAAATAATATATATAGCTAAGAATAATTATATTTACTATTAATATACTACTATTTGTAGTCTTATATTAATTAATATATATAGGTTTTAGGTATTTCTACATATATATATATATACTAATATAGTATAGAAAAGTATATAGTTAATTGAAATATATATATAAATCTTCTTACTATATACCTTACTCTATTCACCCTATAATTATTTGAAGGGTGTCACTATATCACCGACAACGAAATTAGTTTAAGTATATAATAAAATATATTTCGAGATTTTAATAAATTTTTAAAATAAATATTTATTTCTATTTAAAATATATTATATATATATAAATATTTAATATATTTATAGTAGGACATGTATATAATAATATATATACCTATATATATATTATTACTAATGATATATATAATATATATATAATATATATATAATAAATATAACTATACCTATAATATATATACTGTATTAAATAAAAGTATATTAGTAATTACATCACTATAAAATATATTTATCATAATATATTATATTAGAATATATATTCTATTATACTTTAATTATTTATGATATATATTATACTACTAAAAATATATATATATGTATATATAATTTATTGATAAGAAAATTATAAATAAAAATTTTTATATATGTGTATATTTATTTATAATTCTTAAATTTTCAAACTATTTAAGACTGAAATATAAAGATAGTATCCGGTTATTTCCTAATTAATAAATTTTCTTAATTTATTACATATTTAAATATTCATAGAAATATTCATTACATTTGAAAATATTAATCATAAATGCAAATTTCTTTAACATATTAAATCAATTATATCATTAAAAAGCAGATATTTTGTTGAGATCTATAATAGTATTGATTTCTATTCCAAAAAGTCTAAGAAAAAATAATCCAGTTACTTGGGGTCATTTAACAGGTTGCTGAGAAGCTAAAACGCCCAGGCTTTCATAACAGAAAGTAATGTTCGAATTTAACATATCTCGAATTTATTTAATTTTCTTCATATTTTTATTAACATTATTTACTGTAATATTTATAATAATATGTGAAGTAACTGATATAAATAACTATGTTTTGTAATAAATCATATTAAGTCGAAAAAAGGTGCTTTTATGAAATAGAAGAAGCTAATTTTTTAGGATAAAATTATTGACTAAATAATTAAAAATACATGTTCTACCCAGTAATTTTAGCAGCGGAAAAGATGCTATTATTTATTTATGGTCATTATAAAATTTATCCTTTTTGTAATGTTCACTTATTGCTATGCCCTCAGTGAAGAGAATAATTGATGACAATGATGTCTCTACTTCACACACACACTACACCACACACATTTAGGAATGCACATCTTCGTTTCTTTATCACCCACACACACAAACACATCAACACACACACACCAACCACACCACACACACATACCTAAATCACGAGTGACCGACAGACCAATAAAACGGGCTTCGCAATTTCAAAAACTTATTCCCTTGTGGAAAAAAAATAAAGAGAATCAAATGATAACAACTAAAAAATAATAAGTATTGATTTTGTTAAATTAACTAATACATATATTTAACCAGGATTTATGAAATATTTATATTGTATACTATATACCATTTATTTTCATCGGAATCGCTGCTTCCCTTTGCTTCCTATTTTAAACCGCACGCTTTTGTATAATAGTTCACGAATAGAACTTCTAAATATCTCCGTCGTAAGAGTATAAATTTCCTGTGTGAACAGGAAGATGCTATAAGAATGTCTTTTTTTAAGGTTGGTTGAGAACGTCAATATAGTAGTACGCGCAATTCTTGATTATAAGTGGGGTTGGTAATTAGAAAATAATTCTTTCATTTTCCTATTAACCTTTCTTTGCTAAGGTCGTCAAATTTATACCTTCTAATTATCTTCTAAGCATACATTATTTCAATGTAAAAGCGAGAACTCGCGATAAGTCTCCAGAATAAATATTATGTTCCCAAGAAAGATTTCAATCGGTTTAGTATCTTGGAAGACTAATTGTTTTATATATATAATTCAAAGTTTATTTATAAGTCATGTAGGTTGTTTAACCTCGCTGGAGTAAAATGTTTGCAAAATATTTGTTAAGTCTGTATATATATATATAATATATATTCAGTTCAATTATCTTTTTGTCTATTAATATTTCTAATCTCGTTTATTTTTATTAGCTCACTTATATTTGTTGTTTATTTTGATATTATTTTTGCATTGACTAGTTAAATTTGTAATTTAAAGTCATTACCATATGTAGTTTGTATATAATAACCTCATATTGTATACGTCGCTAAATTATAGATATAATTTTCACTTACTTTACTTTATTCAGTAACAATTTTAATTGTTAATCGATAATATTATAT
>JABUQX010106399.1:12500-53502 GCA_015478945.1 Trachelipus rathkii | reverse complement strand
AGAGAGATAATAATCCTAAATACAGGGTAGAGTATTCTAATCGTAGGTGATTTTCAACCGAGAAAGGCACCATCAGGTTATGTCCGATGAGAATAGGCTGTTAATATTGATTTTATAATCTATTGATATACCTGAGATATCGCAATCCAGTCGTCATGAGGGCAAACACTAATTGGGGTAGAGTCGTTTGATCTCGTCCGATAGCCTTGCACTGGATTTATGGAAGAGAAATAGAACTGACGGAGAGGGGGTAGCGTAAAACCAAGTAAGCTCGTTAAGTGCACTGAAGCAATCTGGTTGGTAAAGAACTTGTTGAAGACAACCGGAGGAACTGACTCCTCCAGTAACTAATTATTAAGGTTTTATCCCAAGAAGTGGGGTCTATTACAGGAGTTAAATTGGGCAGTTGAATATAGTCACTTACAGAGATAGGATAAAGCTTAACGAATCCCTCAAAATTCAGCTTCCCCCTCCAGGCGATTCATTCACAACATAAACAATGAAGGGTCCGCGATGGACTCCGACTCATAAGAAATTAGCTGAATCAGTCTCAGACTCAAGTTCGCTGGATTCAGGAGATTTTCATCCCCATCCAACAAACTTTCCTCGTCTGAGAAAAAATGCATCACCATTTCTTTATCCCGCGTCGAGGTATTTACGTAGATAAAACAGGGATCTTCAATTGCCATTCATCCTTCAGTGGAAAAATAATGGAGACTTTTGAAGTTCTTACTGGGGGGATTAGTTTTCCTTTCGTATTGACAATTATTGCACCTTACTTCGGTTCACATCTACACAGTAAATGGTCCTCATTTATGAAATGCAATTGTAAGAAGGCAGTACTTTGGTCAGTCGTCTTACCTTAGCGAGCTACTTTTTGACAACCTTGAAAGGTTTAAAGTTGCACTGCCCTCTTTCCAATATTGGGAAAAGTATGCACTGGAGTATGGGATTTTTGCAATAAATAATCAGAGGGGACATTCTACATTGCACTATGATAATATTATTATAGGCTTAATATGGGGAAGAAACAATTCTTCATCCCAAGTAGCGGGTTGCTCCAGAACTAACATTTCAGTAGTTGAATTAAACTTCGATTAAATCGCTCGGAGACCCCGTTACTCGAGGGGATGAAGGGGAGATATTCCCACATGTTTAATGCTGTGTTTTTGTAACACCTGTTGGAATACCTGGGAAGTAAATTCAGTCCCATTATCAGTTAATATACGATTTGGACACTTTAAGGAAGCGAAAGGGGAGAACTTGGTGCTCCAGTTTCCCAGAAACGGTCAAGCTGGACTTGTCGGCATGGGAATAAGACACTCCATTTTAGAAGTAATGATCAATAAGATTCATTACAGTATTTATTTCACCTTAAAAGTTTTGGAAATTGAATCAAATCCATGGCACATAAATCAAAAAGGGATAGCTGGCCAAGATTTTTAACATGGGTGGAGCTTATATCGGACAAAGAAGTTTTCTGCATCCTGGCAAACCAGGGCAAACCGGCACTACATCGGTGAATTACCTGGTTAATCCCTTAGATGCCAGAATTGCTTTGTAATATCAACTGAAGCAAGCTTGTTCCGACCTATATGGGCACAGGACACATGGAGACCCAGAACTATGTGCATTAGTAAGTCCAAAGATATTGCATATAACAGATTCCCAAAAAACTCTACTACACACAAGATGTCATTTTCCAAGACCATTTTTTTTAGAATGACTTTTGTATGGTTTAGGAACTTGTTGCCAATTTTATACTGTTGTCGATTTTTTTTAGAAGCTCTTCAATAATTATCGAAGGGTACGATCATTATTTTGATGTGGATAACATAGTATCTTAATATCTACTGACTCCAGACACAGTTTTTTCACCTGTATAACGTAGAGGATGTTCAAAGTTTGGACTGGGGTACAAGTTGATAATGCCATCGGCACCACAGTCAATTTTTTCGCTTGAGTGAATCAATTGTCTTTTCTGGGACAATGCAGGTACTCAATGATATCCTAAGAGCACAAGTACTCCAGGTATCATATGGGTTAATCTACATGTATTCCTGGGGTCTATGAAAAAACGCTGAAGGTAATGAGTTACAAGACCCATATTAAAGCTCAGATTATATTTTTACCATAATGCCGATAGGAATTTTTTCTTATTTCGAACTCGCACTGATGCCTTTAACTCCGATTCCTTTTTCGAATTCAAAATGTTTTGAATTCCCTAGGAACGGAACAATCTCGGAGCTTATTAAATTTACGCCAGCCCCACTGTCTACAAGGCAATCGTAAATGGGAGCATCTGATCATCCAACTTGACACAGACGATCAAGGGTTCGATATCCGCCTGACACAAGTTAATGGAAGACCCATTGTCTCACCAGCATGGATAAGGCCTTATCGAAAATTTACGCTTCGGGGTTTATCCCATAAAATGTTAGATAGATAGAACTCATCCGGTTTACTTACAGAGTCATTATCAAGGTCCTTTTCCACAGATTGACTCATCTCTGTGGGGACTAGTCGTTTAACTGACTTTCGGGACGAGTTTCAGCAAACCCTCCTTTGCAACGACCTTCATAATGGGACACGTTACAGGTTTCACACGGGTCCAGAAATAAGCGTTGAGGTAATGGTTTCTCAGTTGGTTTATCTGAAGTGTTAGAGGCCTCAGAGGAATAAGAACGAGAATAAACTTTCTTTATCGCTCCCTGAATATATTCTTTAGGAGGAGTTCGTTCAGAATGACCGAAACTTGGAGGGGTGCGTTGAGAGCTACCATCATTCCGCGTGGGACTCTACAAAAGGGACATACTACTTTTCCGGTTATTTACGGGAGATGCTGGAGGGGAGTTTTCTAGCTCGGCATTCGTATTTGACAATGGCCGTTTTCTTGAATAGATACGACGCCTCAGGTACTTTATAGCATTCTTGCTCTCATGCCCTCGCTTCTCAGACAGTAAGCACATAAAAGATCAATCCGATCTCCCGATCTCCTGACCGACCCCTTTCGATTCGGTATTTCCGATTATTCGAACTCTGGAGTGAAATCATTTTCGGGGGAATTACGACAGTGTTGTAGACATACGACTGCTATTATTTCTCTTTCCTGGGGTTGCGTTTGCTGACATTAGAAATATGTTGGTTCAAGGTAACTGAAGACTTAGGTTTACGCTGAGCGACCTTCTTACTTAATACATCAGTCCATCCAGGAAGAGCAGCGTTTATCTGTATCACTGACTCAACAGACTCGTTTAAGTCTACCTCCTGGTCAGCTCGAGAATAAGTTGATGGGCCGACCTCACGAGGATTAGTTTGGGACAAGGAACTTTGAAAAACAAGGTTATCGCTGTCCAAAGAATCAGCGAAATTCACGATATTTTCCCAGTGTAGTTCGACTATACCCGTGCCAACTCCATCATTTTAATATACTTGGACCGACGAACTTCAATATTTGGAAGGCAAACTACAAAGAAAGCTTGTTCTAAGGGAACATGACTCTCTCATATCATCGTCCATGATATGCTGCTAGTCTAGGCGTTCAACCGAATGGGCAAACATTTGATGTTCTCATTAGGGTATCGGTGAGCGGCATGATACTTCTGTATTCTTTCTCCTTTTTCTTTCTTTCCTCTCTCGATACCCAACACACAAGATTTCCGTACAGAGAAATATTCACGATTATCTTTTATAATTTCTCGGTAGATGTTCTGAAATTTTCCTTCCAGCTGCCGACCAAGTAGTCTTAACCATTGGTGATGGGCGTTTGGGTAGTGTAAACTACAATAAGCCTCAAAATCAGCCAGGTAGACCAAGAGATCTTGTTCCGTTTCGTATTTGAATTTTCCAGGATCCACAACCTTCAGTTTCTGAGAGTTCTTGAGTAACTGGGTAAGAAGCACAATGGCTTCCTCCAGCATATCAAGTCTCCGTTTCATTGTGTGGTCTGAATACACTAGAAGGTTCATCGCCCGTCAGGATCACCCGTTCAGAATGTTGTTGAGAATTATCCTTGTCGGAAACAACCATTGAATATGAGCACTAGCGGTCAGTTTGATAACATCTGGTGCTCCGGATGTATTGATTTCTAAAGTATTTGTTTTCTCGTTTAGGGCTGTATCAATTTTATTATCTTTTCGGAAAAGTCAGACTCTCTCTATTTTACAGGGAATTACGAATTCCTCTATTTGCCTCTACCATCAATCGGGATTTCTAAATAGAGACTTTGTTGATTATAGTAATTTCCAGGGGATATATAATCATGACGAAGAGTGGGATTAGGAAAAAGTTGAGATTTAGGAAGAAAATTATGAGTAAGTTCCAGAATTAGGATTAGGAATAAGATTAGGATTAGCAATAAGATTAGGATTAGGATGATAGTTAGGATTAGAATAAAGATTAGAATTAGAAAGAATTTGGTTTTTAGAATTTTCTACATTACTGGGTGGATTATGTAGAAGAGGCATGGATCGTGGTTGAGATTGGGAAACTAAAGGAAGGTTTTTACTCACGATCATGAAAGTAAGTGGTATTTTTATTCATTTGTGTAAATTATGGGAATCGAAGCCCAGAGGGCATACCTTGTTCATCATCTGAAACCGGTCTGTGTTCAGCATTCACTTGACCGAATTTACATTACCACGTTCCATCACTTATGCACCTGTTTTTGGAGTTTAAGTTAATAAGGTACTCACTTCGGTCTCGTGAAAGGTTTATCAGAATTGGAACTGATTTTAAGTCCAGAATTTGGCAAGTGAATTAAGTGCAGATTTTGGTAACTGAGGGTTATGTCGAGTTGGAAATTTCTCCTGTCTTTATTTCCAACATTCATGTTCCTACATTCAATTCTAATTAATTTTTTATTTCGATCATCAGCAGACGTTGTTCTAACGCGGGATCTAATGCGCATAGCTGCAAGAATGGTCGAAGTCCACAACCTCTTGGCCATCAACACCTATACTTGTGTCCAAGTCTTTTAGTTGAGTTTCTTCTGACATTTTTAAGTTTTAAATGGAAAGTATTTCAAAAGATTGGGAGGGTTATTACTAACTAACTCTCGAATCTGTTCAATGTAAGTACAAAAAGAAGATTTCTTTGAAAAGAATTGAAGAGAATCGATGATTTTTCAAAAAATAAATATGACGATGTGAGCGAGAGTCACAATCCTAGTGCAAGCAAGCGCAGGAACTCAAACAGAGTCCCTGTTCGGGCGGCCCTGTAAATTTATTTATGTGGCGCGAGAGGTAAGATACGCTGGACCAACATTGTCCCGACGGTGAGGTACTCTCTACCCGACTCTTTCTTGTAGATATAAAGTCGATGAATAGAATAGTACGAAAGTCAATTTATAGGAGATTTTTCAGATGTTAGGTTTATGATGTTCAAAGATAATGGTTGAGTTATCTAGTCAGCACAGCAACCACCTGACATCATCAGAGGTAATACGGAGCAGGTTAGGCTATCTCCGTAACGGAGGAAATTTGTCATTAAGGACTCCGATCGGCCTGTCTGAACGTTGTATTAACGATCTGAAGGCAATTGGTGATCATGTAAGTTAACAAATTTTTTCTTATAATCTTGCCTGATGGTTTCAAGCCTTGAGACAGTTGTAAGTATATTCATCACTATAATTAAGCCAAGGTTGTTACTGCACAGTTTGACTGAATATTAAACAAGGGGTCACTGCACAGGTTTCGACTGAATATTAAACCAAGGTGTCACTGCACAGGCTTTGACCTGAATATTTAAAGTTGAAGATTTTTCAATTATATTTCCATAGATCACAGAATAGAATGAAATATATTATCGAAAAGTAAATAATTCAGGTAGACTTACACAATTTTAAAAAGTTCTATCTTTAATTAGGTTTGTAAGAATTATAAATATTATATTGGTGGAAAGAAGGAAGGTTTTACCAACTCATTAATCCACTGTATAAAGGATTTTAAGATATTAAACTAAGTAAGCTACCATGAATAAGTAGTATGGACTGCCAACACAAACAATCCAATAACTAATTCACAGAACAAAGAATAAATAGAGAAATGAGAGTATGATATAAATTGATTATTTAATTCTTAAAATCTATTTCGATATATTATTTCCAATAGCTAAAGAAAGCTTATAGAATTCCAATATCAGATTCGAGAGTGGAAACGAAAGTAGTTTCCATATTGTCCCATGTACGTAAGTAAGGTAAGTATTAGAAATAGGAAGGCTGAGATTAACAATAAATGATTATGACTTACTTTGATAATTGAATAATTAGTTTTTTGGAAAATGATAAATCGGAAAGAATTCCAGGATAGAATAAGGATCCAAGAATCTGGACTTAAGTCCCAGATACGAGAATCAGATACAAAGTCCAAGATATGATATACCAAATAGGAATCCCAGATATGAATCCCACCTATGAAGCCTGTTAAAGGTAAGTAACAGTGTGTTTTTTAAAAAGGGCTTTTACCTACTCTTTATTATATATTATTTTCAATCAATTTTTTTTACACTTTTAAAATTACATAATCATTTGTTTAAAAACTCACCCTATTTTCTAAAAGGGCTTGTTTTATTCCTTTACCCAAGGTTTTCTTGAGTGTTCCTTATACTTTAACAACTGTAAAAGTTTAAGGTAAATTAACTATCATTATTTACCAATCCACAGCTATAACATATTATTTATAAAGTATTGTATAATAAATAAGATTATGGTTAAATATCTTTGTATCACTGACCTTAGATGAATCTAAAATCCGCATATAAGGTCTTCCAGAAAAGCTTTTGTCACAAGAATACCTATCTATTACTTTCTGTGACTTAAAATTCCTCAAAACATGTATTAAAATATATAACAATACTAGAACAAAAAGAGAAAGCATTATAACATATATAAAATCTACAGAGTTTTTCTATAAATGAAGCCATAATACTTAAAACTAAACACCACGTAGTAGGGTTGCGAAACCACATGGTGTATTTCTCTATTTCTGAGAATTTCCAGCCATATTTAATCTTCCCAGTATCTATACATAAGACATGAACAATATCTCCCTTATATATATATATATATATATATATATATATATATAATTTTTTTTTCCCTTAAATAAAATGTTTGTACCTCGATTGTTTTTATCCAGAAGCAAAAAGTCATCAAATGATTCTGACTCTGACAATGATGATCCTGCGAAAAAGAAAATGAACCAAAAATTAGAGGGTGCAATCGTTGTTGAGAAGCCAAATATTCGTTGGGATGATGTAGCTGGCTTAGAGGGTGCTAAAGCTGCTCTGAAAGAGGCAGTTATACTACCTATTAAATTTCCACAAATGTTTACTGGCAAAAGACAGGCTTGGAGAGGAATTTTGCTTTTTGGAGTAAGTAGAATTTTATAATGTTAATTACATGCTTATTTATATTTATAGATTATTTTTGATATTTTAATTCCACGTTTAATGGGGGATGTATGCAGTGATAAAATATTCCCAAGAGCTCTTGAGTTTTAATTTGTTCTTAAATTTTCTCCCACAACAGCCTCCAGGAACTGGTAAAACCTTTTTAGCTAAAGCAGTGGCGACAGAAGCCAATAATTCAACATTTTTCAGTGTATCATCTGCAGATCTCGTTTCCAAATGGATGGGAGAATCTGAGCAACATGTTAAAGCCTTGTTTGAGATGGCGAGGGAACAAAAACCGTCCATTATATTCATTGATGAAGTGGATTCATTAGTATCTTCAAGGTCTGATCAAGAATCTGAGTCAGCCAGAAGAATCAAAACAGAATTTTTAGTTCAAATGCAAGGTAAGACAGTTTTGTAGTATGTACGAATTGCTGCTTCCTTAAATTTTTTCTGAACACTCTTAGTTTTAGCTATATCCTTAATTTGTCTCATACCTGACTCTTTCTTCCCAACACGCTTGACATCCTACATATTGCAGATGGTCTTCACCGATCTTGCCTACCTGGTGAGTTTTACTCCAGTGCTGCTCTTGCCAGTTCTTGCTCCTCTCAGCACATCTTCACCTCCTCTCCTTTTCAATCTATTTTTCCACATTTTTTTGTTTGATTCTCTGAAATTTGTCTGGATCTTCTTATCGACATCATTTGCACAATAGTCATTCTTTTCTTGCTAATTCAACTTTGCACATCTTTCTCTGCTAATTCATTATTATTATTAGATATTCTTCTCAGAGAAGTAAACTTAACTCCACCTGATCCTCTCTGTCATCATATTAATCATTATAACCTTGTATTTTTCTTTCTTTATGTTATAGCCAGTTTATCCTGTTTTCATATATTTTTCAACATTGCTTCCATATATACCCTATTGAGATAATAGTCATACACCTTCATAATGTAAGTTCTCCCAAACATCTATTGAGTCTCAATCTAGTTCTTTCAGGGAAAATTTGCCCCGATAACAGGCAACCACCTTTTTTTTTTTAAATTTGTGATCACTATAGAGGAGTTAACGTAGATCTCTTGTTTTGGAATTTCACTCTACACTCAGTTCGACAGTTTTTCACAAAGAACTAATTTTGTAGGCGTGATTTTCCCTCGCTAAATTCTGCATACTTTCTTATAGCCTCTTGTTATTTTTTCTCTCTTCTTTTAAAGATTCTCCTTGATCAATTTCATGGTTTGCACTGATAATATGGTTAGCATTTTTCAATTGCCACAATTTTTCACTTATCTTTCTTCATAGATAGTTTTTTTTTTTTTTATATACCTATATAACGCATAGAACTCCCTAAACTTGTTCACCCATCTTTAACAATTTTGTCTTAATTTTTATTTATTACTGACGTTTTCACCTCAGTTACCATTTTTATCTCCTTTCCTCTATCTCCATTCCAGTTTCCTCAATTCAAAACTACATAGCGTTTCACCTTTATGCCTGATCTTCCCTCACTAATTTCTGTATACTGTCTTATAGTCTCTTGCTATTTCTTTTTTTTCTTTAAAAGATTATTCTGATAAATTTAATTTTTCTCTTTTTTTCGCCTGTTAGTTTATTTTATTTCCTCAGTGTCTTTATTTTATGCAACTTTATTGAGTTCCATCTCTTACCCACTTCCCGTTGACCCACCAGTTCTTCTATTAATCTCTAGTTTCTCCTTATTTCTCTCAATTATTCCTGCCAAAGTCCTGTAAAATCCACCCATTCATCTTATTCTGTGCTCTTAGTTCGTTTGTTAACGCGCATTCTTCTTCCACTTCTAAGTATTCCATTATTTCCCCTTCTCATATTCACAGTTTTTACTTGCATTTCCAAGCAAGTTTTCTTTTTTTTGTTCCCCTCTCCGCGTCACAGTCCGTCTTTCAGTATTTCTCCTGCAATGCTCAAATCCGTTACTTTAGGATCTAACGGTCATATTGATTAACAACACTTCGCATCACTGAAAGAAGTCTATTTCTATTGTCACAAGATTCTTTTTACTTCTTTTATGGGATAGATAGTTGAAACTTGAGTGATATCTGATTTATAAAGATTTTAATCTTGTTCTTCAGGTGTTGGCAACAGCAATGATGGAGTTTTAGTTTTGGGAGCTACTAATATTCCTTGGGTTTTGGATGCAGCCATTCGAAGAAGATTCGAGAAGAGAGTTCACATTCCTTTGCCTGATGAACCAGCGAGAACTTTTATGTTTAAATTGAATTTAGGGGATACACCACATAGTTTGCAAGAGCCAGATTTCAAACATTTAGGAAAGATGACTGAAGGGTATATATATATATATATATATATATATATATATATATATATTATTTTTATATTATATATTATATATATATATATATATATATATATATATATATATATATATATATATATAAATATATATGATATATATATATATATATATATATATATATATATATATATATATATATATATATATATATATATATTTGTTTTTGTTTTTTTGTTTATGTACAGGACCCGCCACAGCCCACAAGGAAGCGGCCACATTGGGTTAAATAATCAACTCCATGGGTGGGTCTTGGATCATATATATTGTAAATGTTATAAATGACAATTTGGTTTGCGAAATGAATAGGTATGTCAAAAATAATTAAAAAGATGTCCTTACATTATAAATAGTCTTAATATTACATGACAAAATTAAATGTTGGGATGAATATTCAGTTCTTGGGGATAAGAGAAAATGGAGTTACTATTAAAGGGAGAGAATTCAGATAAGATATGGGATAACCTTTAGAAGGTGTTATGTACTATAGAGTAGGAAAATAACGACGGCGAATGGGGTCCAGTTGAGGACAATCAATGAAGATTGCGGTGTATGGCGATGGCAAAATTTGTGGATGGGAGGGGGATTCCGTGACATGTAGTGGCTAAGAGTAATATTGGTGTGGCCAATGCGGAGGCCGCAAGTATCACCTCGTGCAAGCGCATTCGTCAGTGAGAGGAAGACCACTAGCCAATGTTCGGGTTTATATTTCTAAGTTTCGCCCCTCGCTGATTACTCGCCCAGCACTCTTGCCAGTAAGACTGGAAGCCTTGTTAGAGAGTAGGATAATAATAATCAGTTGATGAGAGGTGACCATGTCGAATTACATCCAGGAATTACCTAGAACAGCTCCGGAAAGAGGAGGCGGCCATTCCGACCTTTCTGTCAGCTATTTCGTTTTCAGTTAACTCTACGTGAGAGGGGGGTCCAACATAGTGTGATTTATTTCTTGCGAGTGTAGAGCAGCCGAAAAAATTGTTGTACAGTGTATACCATTTTGTTTTAAGGGCCTGGAGGGCGCTGAGCGAATCTGAATAAATGACAAAAGTTGTGTTGCTTAAGGAATAAAATTCGAGAGAGGGTAATCATTAAAGCCTTTAATTCTTCCGTAAAAATTGAAGCATGATTGAGGAGGGTATGGGAAAGGTTGCGGTCAGGAAAGACAGCAGACGCGTCCACACTGTCCCCTGTTTTAGAGCCATCAGTAAATACTGGAGTAAATCTACCGTGAAATGAGGAATGAGACAAGATTGATGCCTTTATCAAGGCAGCGGTGTGGTTGGATTTGGTGAGAGAGGTAAGGACCAGACAGATGGTGGGAGCAGGGAATAGCCAAGGTGTGTTTTTTCAAAGGGATGTTGAGGATGTTATAAACTATGTTTGCAGATTGCCAGTAAGAAGGATTCTGAGATATCTTTCGCAGAATCTGTGTCAGAGCAGATGGTATTGATGTTTGAAAGCGAAGATAACTTGTTCACATGATGTATTCCCTTCGAAGAGAAAATGGCATGGCATCGGATTCAACTTCAAGGCTCAGCCAGGGAACGATCGGAAGGCTCCAGTGGAAATACAGATCTCCTCATTTTGGATGGGATCTAACAATTGTGGTAGGGTTGGGGATGCCTAACCATATACTACGCAGCCATAGTCCAGCTTCGATCGGATCAGGACTATGTAGACGCAAAACGGACTTGCGATCAGCACCCTAAGATTTGAGGTTAGATGACGTAATAATTTCCAGGAGTTTAATGTGCGGTGCGAGTGTTAGGTGGTCATCTATAATGAGGCCTAGAAATTTGACTTGTGAAGTTACAGGAATGGGTGAACCATATAAGGTTAGGTTTGCAGGAGGAAGATGGCAGGTTCTTCGACTCCCTTTTTTTCTTAAATAGTACTGTTGAGGTTGTGGCGGGTGAAAAATGGAAGCCATGGGAGTTACCACATTGAGAAATATTCTCAATAGCTAGTTGAAGTTGCCATTCAAGAAATGGCAGCCTGCCACCGGCAATGTATAGCCACAGGTCATCAATATAGAGAGAAAAATTGACCATTGCTGGGATAGAAGTAACGATGTCATTGAATCCGAGAGCAAATAATAATAATACACTTAGAACACTCCCCTGCGGAACACTTTCATCCAGAGTAAAGTGGTGTGATAGAACAGAAGAGCACCGAGACTGGATAGATGTTTGACAGTAGGGATTTAATAAAGAGAGGGAGATGTCCTCTGAAACCGAGCGTGTAGAGTTGAAGGAGAACCCCAGTTCTCCACATTGTTTCGTAAGCTTTTTCAAGGTCAAAAAAAGATACCAAGAACCATCCCACCAGTTGAGAAGGCTTCCCGTTTGTCATAGTCCAGTTTTAACAAGGGATCCGTAGTTGAACAATTTTTGCGGAAACCAAACTGGAAGTTTGATAAAGCCTGGCGACTCTCCAGATCGAGGGAGGAGGAGGCCTAAAAACATTTTCTCCATTAATTTGCAAGTATGATAGGTCAGATAAATTGGGCATTGGTTGTTCACCAACTTCGGATCCTTCCAGGTTTTGGAAAAATTAGGGATTACAAAAGCTGTAGTCCAAACAGATGGAAAAAAGGATTCTATCCAGATTCTGTTATACAAATCCTGCAAGAACGCTGATGCAGAAGGGTGAATATGACTGAGCATAATGTACGAAATCATGTCTAGGCCAAGGGCACCGTCTTTGCTATTTGCAGTGCAGTTTGATACTCTCTTCTAAGTGTAAAAAGACTTATAAGTATGATCTTTCCCTTTCACTGTTGAGAAGTCTGGTGGTGCAGTGTTAATTTTAAGTTTTTGAAAGGCTTCAGGAACTAGCGGGAATGTAATCTACTGCAACAGCTGCTGAAGCCAGAAATCATATCGTTATCATCAAGAATCACTAATGGAGAAACGAGTGAGAAGAGTTGTTGGAGCACGCGAGATATTTTCTGAGCAACTTTATACACTGAACATAGGGGAGTTGTGGAGCTAGCAGTCGAAGTATAAGTTCGAAAGTTTTGTTTACGTGTTCGGCCATTAATTCAATGATATCTCGCCTCAACTGCTTTAAAAATATCATGTTTGGGGTGGTGCGGGTCCTTTTGTATTGTCTGTAAAGTTTTTTCTTCTCCCGGTTAGCTTGTGCACACTCTTAGGACCATCAAGGAGTTGCCGGAAGATCGCGGATGCAAGTCTTCAAGATCTATGAGTACATTATATAGTTATGTAAGAGGAACCTGAGGAAGGCATCATCAAGTGATTATGAAACCGCTTGTTGAAAGGAGAAAGTGGCATGATGAAAAGGAGCCCACTCATCTCGATCATAATGCCAGCTGAAATTTGGTTTGGTTCAAGTTCATTTAAGGCTATTGGGTAATGGACACTGCCGTATAAATAATCAAATCAGTACCAAGTAAAGCAATCCATAAGAGAATGGGAGCAAAAAGAAATATTTATACTGAAAGAAGAGAGTGTATCTAAACGTTCATATGTAGGAAGTCCTGTGTTTAAGGCATCCCAGGATAAAAGGTGTTAGATCAGCAAGGATCTTAGACTTAGACGAGGTGACAGAGTCGCCCCGTAAGCGGTGGCGAAGGTTGAAGTCTACCAGTATACCAACCGGAGTGGGGAGCTGCTTAAAAAGATTAGCTAAGTCGGCCTTAGTTAACTCTACTCATCGAACAGACAGTGATGTCAGTGGACAGATGAATTTGTGCTTCCACTGTATGAAGTCTAGTTTGAAGAGGGACTGAAGAATAGGGGTCAGATTTATGAATGAGTATTCCTGCCCCTCCCCTATAATTATCATCTCTTTCTATAGAGGTTAGCGGCTATTTATTTTCCGATAGTGGGAAGAAGTCGCGATAACATAGTTGAAGTTCCTGCAGAGACATATGCATTTTGTTGTACATATGTTTATTCTCGAATTCTTTTTATTAATAGTGAAGCCACATTTATCATATACTCAGACTCTTGCAGTGCTTTACAGGCCCTTCGAGTCTTGTACCCAAAAAAAACCTCTGGTGTTGATTATCCAAAAATTTCTGCACAGACTCCATTCCCGAAAGAAAGTGGTCACTCTCTGCTGTGTTCCCTCCCATGTGGTGGTATCCGAAATGAAGATGCCGACGAAAAAGCTAAGTTTTCCGCCTCTGATCTTAGAAGCTCAAGCTTTCTCCCACTTAGCATTAGAAGGAGCTTTGTTCCTTCTTCAGATTTATGTTCCAGTTTTAACCAGAGCTTCAGAGCACGGTGGCATTAGTATTGTGGCTCCAAACGTAGCGAGGTAAACCCCACTAACTGCATTGGTCCTCCGCTTTCCATTGTAACCGACTGCACGAGGTTATATTGGCCCATCTTCGAATTGGTCAAACCAATCTTACTCATGGGCATTATATGACTGGGACCCTTCCCTTCCGCTGCCAATTTTGTCAAAACCATGCTCCACAATCTGTCCAGCATATTGTTGATTGTCCAAAATTGTTGAGCTTTGATTAGAACGGATACAGGAGGTTTCCTTGCTCCTCTGTCAGTATCTCCCAAACAAACAAACCTGCTTATATTTCTAGCTGAGTGCCCACTTTTAAATAGGTCGTCTGGTGTTGCTTTTCTACTTCAATTGGTTTTTTCTAGTATAACATGAAGTCTTATCATTAATACAATGTTGATTCCACCTCCCGTTTCCGTCTAGTAGTAGTCCCTCGGGTCTCACCGGGTGTGGCAGTTCTTTATGAACCGAACCTAGACCGTGCCTGTACATATACCACACACAAAAAAGGTTTGTTTTTTTTTTTTTTTTTTTTTTTTTTTTTTCAGATCATCTTACATGAAACAAATTATTTGAGAAATGAGAGAGAAGAAGAAGAAATTTGTATTAGGTTTATGGATTTGCAAAGAAGGCAATAAAACTGATTATGGGGAGGCATCTGGTGGCAGGCGTTATGAATATTGGTGGTGGTGGTGGAAGAATTCTGAATGAAATCAAAGTATGTAGTCGATAGTGAAGCATGTAAGAATAGAATGGAGTTCAAAGTTAATTGTTTAGATCATTCATTGCGGAGATGTTTTGTCTCTTTGTATATTTATTTGTATATGGATGGGGGTGATGAAAGAATTGAAAGGGGTTGTAGGGGAAGGTGTTCGCTGATGGAAGGGAACTTGAGAGTGTGATAGATGCCCTGCTATTGTTCTGATGATGTTGGGCTTTGTGTGGGTTTTATCTAAGAAACGTTTGATGAGTTTGTCGGAGACGGTTTGGCAGGGCTGTGTGTGATAAGGGGGGTTTTGCAAGGAAATGAGTATAACAGCTAAGGTGATTGTTAGTTAGGTAGGTCCGGGTGTAGTAATCATATGGATGGGAAGCGATAAGAGACTGAGTTATGTTGTTTAAATATTATGGTAATGACTGTGGATGACAAAAGAACATACGATCCAGCTTGAAGGTAGTAGGATCAGTAAGGTTTGTGGCGTGCGAAGTATATCTCTGGTGAACGATACACAATTGGCAACTATTTTGAGTGTCTGAATTAACCTAGAATTTGTCGAGAGAGTTCTGGTATTAACGGTGTTAATGTATAAGTCAGTGCAAAGACTATCTCAACCAGATGGTAGTGGAATAGATATGATCGTAAGTACAATCATTTCAGTTTGATCATATTAGTGGGGCGGTGTTAGGTGTGAGATGAATTGTTATAATGAGGAATGAACCTGTTAGGGAGTTGTGAGGTGTGAAGAAAGGTTTAAATGAAAGAATAAACAAGAGGTTATTAAGATGGTTTGGTCATATGGAAGGGGTGGATGATAGTTGGTTGGTTTAAAAATGCATAGTGGTGAGTGTGCTGGGAATCGACTGTCTGGGAAACCCAAATAAAAAGGAATTGAGTCAGTAAAGGAATTTGTGATGGAAAGGAATGGGAGTTAGGCAGAAGGCAAGAAGAAAGGTGCATTATAGGAGTGAGTGGCAGGGTTTTGTGAGGGGCTGTGGTTGTGAGCTTGGCTCAAGGGATGAACCCTATATTGACGAGATACCGTAATGAGGGTTCGTCGCAGTCTTTTGAAGCCCTAGGGTGGATTTTTTTTATTGTGTTGAGCTCTCACTTAAGGGTTTTGAGGGTATGGTTGGGGGAGCTTTCATTTTGAGTTACTTTATGTTCTACTTAACTATCCTTGCATGTTACGCACCCTACCCAACATCTGTGGGAAGTGAAGAAAAGGTAAAGAAAGAAATTTTTTTCTTTGGTGGATTTTTTGGCTGCGACGGGCTCGCACTTGGGGGGGTATTGGGGGTTTTCCTTTGGGACTTATTCTTCTGGCGTAACTATTTTTTCCGTACACACATGTTTGCGGACCTATTCAAATCTGAGGATTGTTAGAAGGACAAGAAAAGAAACATAATATATATATTATATATAGAATACCTTTAAAAACTCTGATATATCATATATATATATATATATATATTATATATGTAAAAATATATCATTAGTATATAGTATATATATATATATAAATATATATTAAAAAATTATATTTTTTTTTTTTTTTTTTTTTTCTTGCCATAGTCAATATTCAACTCATAGTCAATATATCGTCAGCGGTACCCTCCTCAAATCTGCAATATTTTGCTGTCACGATACCCCGCATCTGTTCGCCATATCTTCACATGGATTGTTACACCTGGATTGTATTCGCCGTCATCATTCCTACTTTATGGTGCCATAACAGCCTCTACAAAGATTATCCCATATCTTCTTATCCGAATCTTCCCTTTTAGCAGTAACTCTGTTTCTATTAGCAGCATATGATTTTTGTTATGTAAATATTAGCTATTTATTTTTTTAGATATAAGTTTTATTTTAGTTTAATTTATTTTGAACTGAAAAATTCATTTCGCCATTCAAATTTTCCTTGACATTTAAATATGTATATGCAGAACCCACCATGGTGTTGATTATTCAACTCAGTGGTGGCCCTTTCTTTGTGAGCCGTGGTGGGTCCTGTACATGAGCTTAAAAAAATGTTTTTATGTGTATGAACGTACCATGTAATACTCCATATGCTATATAAAATTGCTGAATATGCATAAATAACTGAACATGTTTTCGTGTTTTTCTGTTTAACTCTTGAACATGTTTTTCTGTTTAACTATTGAACATGTTTTCGTTTTTTTCTGTTATTATAATTATTTTTATTAATGAATATATTCTTCATTATCACTAGGTACTCGGGGGCTGATATAAGTGTTGTTGTTCGTGACGCTCTCATGCAACCAGTAAGGAAAGTTCAAACTGCGACACATTTTAAGATAGTCGAAGTACCTTCAAAGGATAATCCAAGGGTTGTAGAGGAATTTTACACACCTTGTTCTCCAGGCGATCATGGTGCCATTGAAATGTCTTGGGAAAGTATTCCTGGCAATAAATTGTATGAACCACTTATTTCTATGGTAAGTCTCAATACTTTATTTTTTATTAGGAATAATTGTAGTGTTACGCGTTATCAATAAAAATATTGAATAAATATTTCATATTTTTTTTTTTACAGTGATACAACCCTCATTGTAGCTAAAGAAATGAATAAAAACTAAAGAATTAAACTTTTTTATAGTTTTTAATTTTTTATTATAAAACCAACCCCACAAAAGCGGGATGTTATAAGTCTATGAAACTAGCAATTATTGAAGAGGTTATACGGTTTATTATTTCTTATTTTAACTAACTTTTTTTAAAAAAGAAATATTTTGTCACATACATTATTATTATTATTATTATTATTATTATTATTATTATTATTATTATTATTATTATTATTATTATTATTATTATTATTATTATTCTTCTTCTTCTTCTTCTTCTTCTTCTTCTTTTTCACACATTAATTCCTAAGAACAATACCTAGTTTATATCTAAGTAACTGAATGAAAATGGAAAGGTTAAATATATTCAATTATCTTTTAACTAGAAGATTGAGTCATACTCCTACATTTATTTAACAATATAATAAAAGATACTTTTTTTGGTGGATATTTATGAAGACCTTTGTACATTTCTTATATAGAATTTTCATCAATTATTCTTTTAACATGTAACTTGTGTCTTTTCACTGGTTGGGAATTTTGGTATGAAAAAGTGTTTTAGTACTGGTGTAAGAGTCGGACATTATGAAATTGTGAGGTGAAGATTCAAACTTTTGATCTGAATAAGTTGTATGTTCACTTGTGTCTGACTGATGTGAAGGACGGGTAGATAGTATTGTGTTTCTTTCTTCATAGATATTTTCTACCCTAGAATTGGAATAGAAATTTATTGAAATAGTTTTTGTTAATGCTCAACTATATAAAAGATTATTCTTTTGAGTGATTGAGACTTCCTTGCCTTTTATTTAATTGTATTCACCTTGTAAACAGTTACGCACTATACCCGTGGCATTGCTATCATTTGAAGGAATTTTCAAGTTTGATTGGATTGAAGGTTGATTAATCTGAATGGATTTAAAAAAAAAAAAAAATTCTAAGTATAATTTTTGTCAAAAATCGGAAATGATGATAGTTTTTTTCTACAAAACCGATTTTAAATCCGATTGCAGATTTAGTAAATATTGGACGAGCTCTTTCTTTTGATATTTGTCTCATCACAATGGGATGAAAAATTTAAAATGTCCCAAAAATCTGTAAATGTCACTATTCCCTTACAGAGTTCTTTAAGTAGCTCTATTATTAAACAATTATACATCCCTTTCAACATTTTTTATAATTCAATGTTGACCTAAAATAGGATGAAATAATTTATATCATTAATGTTTTATTTTTTATTTTTGCTGTGTGGTTGCAGAAAGACATGCTTCGATCCCTCGCCAACTCGAAACCCTCTGTCAACGAGGAAGATTTAGATTTGTTTCGCAATTTTACAGAAGATTTTGGTCAAGAAGGATTATTTTATTTTTTCTTTTTTCTTTGTTTTCTATTTTTTTTTTATTTCTTTTTTACTTTAATATTTTTATTTCTATTTTTTTCGTAAATTTTAAGTTCTTGATGTACTTTTTCTATTTTTCTGGTTTATTTGTGGTAGAGGGCGGTCTTTTTGTTCTCTTTTTTTCTTGTTGTTTTCTTTTTATTTATATTCTGTTCGTTTATTTCTATTTCTTTTTTATTATCGGTCTCTTTTATTGTTTTTGGTCGGTGGCTCTATTCTTCCTGTCGTGGTTTTTCGTCGTTTTTATTCTCGGTATTATTTCTCTATATCTTCTCGAGTGGGTTTTCTGTTGTGATTCGGGCGTTTTCGGCTTTGTGTCTTGTCTACGGGAGGGGCTGGTTGTCTTTCTGGATGCTGGGTTTTTTTTTTTTCTCTCCTACCCATCATACGGTTTTTCGCTTTAATTCGCCTAAGGCCCTGCCGGAAGGGTCCCACCGCCGAACCCGCCGCATAATTCTACGCCTTTTAGGCCTAACCCCTTCCCCACACCCCGCCCTCTTCTGTAACTCATCCGGTCCTCGCCAACTTCACCCACGCCGGAAACCTGTCCTTTTTTCTTGGCGCTTTTTTCCCGCAATTTGCCTTCGTTTTTTTCGTAAATATTCATTTCCCCACCTTTTCATGGGTGTGAATTTTTGTTAATCCGAAGATATTATAAATTAATTTCTAGTTTTATTTTTTCACGTTTTCATGGTATGGTGTATATCATGGAATGTATTTTTTTGTTACTCTTGATATTTATTTTAATATTTTCTTTATTCTTGTATTTATTTTCATTATCTTATTTCCATAGTAACTAAATATATTGTGTGATTGGATTCTATGATATGCAAGGATATATTTCTCCCATGGTTCAAAAAAGTTGAAGAATTTATGTTACACTTGTACTGATGATTTTACATATTTAGCATAATAGATATTATATATACTGATATATCTTTATATAATAAAAAATATATATATATACTATATTTTTATTTATTATTAGATTATAATTAATTCTGTTTTTAATATTTAATTTATATTTATTATATATTTATAATATATATATATCGTATTATTATATTAATATATATAATATTTAGATATTTTACCATAAAGGAAGTGTAAATATGAAGTTTGTGTTTTTTCCATCTAAGCTTCTTTGGTTTCTGTGTTCTTATCGATCTTCTTTTTGAATCGTATGTTGTCTCTTTCTTTCTATTTATTCTGTTTCTGAGGATAGGAAAGGCTTTATTATCCCTCCAACACCACCTTTTCACATTTGTTTTAGCTCTTCTTGTATTCTATCTAGGGGTCTGTCCGTAGAGCTTATTTCTGATGTCATTAGGGTTTTTCACTGATTTCCCTTCCAACAACCCTCTTATTGTGCTATATCTTCTTATTTATGGTCCTTCTTCTGGTTTATGGGTTTTCCCACCAGGTCTTTCCCCGGAAAACTCCTTTGGGTATTTTTTCCCTCTAATTACGCGTTTGATCACTATTTTTATTCAGTTTATCTTTCCCCTCTTTGTCTTATTTTTATATTTCTTATTCCATATTCATGATATTGATTCATTATTTTATTGTGCTCCATCTATTCGCGTTTTGTCGCTCATTAAACCTCATGTCTTATATGGCATTCTATTTTACGGTTTAACAGGTCCATATATCATTTTCTTTCTTATTTCTTTCTGAAAATAGCGGAATTCATCCCCATCTCGCCAAGGGTTCCTTGTATGTGTTTACTATAATAACTATAATTATTATTAATAATTTTAATAAAAATCTCAAAGATTAGAGTGACTTTGAGACTCCTATACCAAGTCGCAACTACTCGAAAACTTGTGGTGGAAAAGAAATCCGGGACCCCTAGGCCCCTACTTTTTATTGGCAAAGATGAATGATGTATTGGGAGATTTAGATGATCTTTAAAAACCAGACTGTTTTGGGCTTTGCTTTTCTTGAATTGCCAATTTATATACTTGAGTGTTTCTTTGACTGGAATAACAAGATTTGTTATATGTTTAATTATTATAAATTCATTTTTTCCATGGTCGCAGTTATAGGCAAAATTATGATGTCTTTGATCGATCTGGAGAATTAAGCTTAATAATTTTTCTTATATTAAAATACTTTTCAAGTGCGATAAGGCTTGAGTAAAATGAAAGAGTTGGCGCAAATCTTCGGATTTGCATTTTTGGATATAACCCACAGTTTCACCGTTTTTTTATAGATTTTACTTATTGGTTTTCAAACTGGCTATTTCCAAATATCTTTGCTTATATCTATATATATATATTTATTAATATTTATAATATAATGTTAAATATTAATTATATATATTATATTATTTATATATATCTAATATTAATTAGACTCTTTTATATTATTATTATATATATTTATATATACTTTATATATTATATTATTTTTAATATATATATTTAATTAACAAATCACGATAGTTATCTTTTGCGGAGAAGTGAAGTGGTATGTAAAGTAAAATAATTTCCCGCATATTCAATCCTGATAAACCACTGCGACCACTTGAATACATTTTTCTAAATTCTACCCCATCACTCTCCCCACACAACCCACACCACCACATTTACCACTGAAAACCCACCACACCCGGTTTCTACCGGGCTATTTACCCAAAATAAACACACCAAAAATCTCCACAGACCCTCATACCAACCCGACCGCAGCGCTTAGGCTATCTTATTACAACACAGATTCTTCACTCTCCCCTAATCAACCCCCATAGGGGTGGACCGATCTTTTCATATAACATTTCTGATTCTTTTACACCTTATTATTCTAACGACACAACACACCAAGAACCACACTATGAATATGTAGGGACAAATTTACAACCACCGCCCTATCATTTACATGATTCACATCCCACCTCTACCTCAAATATCCCTTTTTGCCATGTGTTGATACTATACACTAAACCGACCCATTAGGCTTCACACCTTCACACCTTCCACGGTCCTCTACACTAACACTATGACTAAACTTTATTGGCCCCACACCTACTCCACCCACCCTCGGCTAGCGTGGGCTATATTTATTTTTTTACCCTCACCATCACCAGCATGTTTTCCCTGTCTAGGGCTTTCTTTTTATTTCTGACAAAACATTATACTTCCTACCCACCCATGTAAGGGCCACTTTACCGCGCCACACCTTACGTCGCCTACACACACTAACAAAACACATACATACGTTCTAGTGACCAATCATTTAACACCTGTCCCTAATTGATTAACATTATTTAGTGCCCCCGGGGCCGTTAAGCCTCTGACCCACCTACATCGATCCTATCACCAAATACAACCATTATATTATTAATAATTATTATATATTTTTTATCATATTTTATATATATTTATATATTATTTAATATTATATTATTATTATTATATATTCTTATTATTATAATAAATAAATAATATAATTACCCTTTACTTAAAAAATAAAAAAATGGAATTTGTTTTTCTTCTTTTATTATATTGCTTGATACGTTATTTTTATTTTTCTGTTCAGGGTAATAAGTGTCCAAGAGGGGATGGGCTTTGGGGTGGTTAAAAGGCCCTATCAGGCGACTTTATAATTCCCACCAATTTTGATTTCTGAGGTCGGTGATTTCATCTCAAGCGCTCCTGCGGAATTGCGCACACCACTAGACCAAACCACTAAAGAAGAAAAAAGTCTGAAAGAAAAAGAAAGGCTTCAGGAAGATGTCCTTGCCAATGTTATTTATTATGATTTTTTTAATACAATATAACATAATGAATATAAGAAGCAAGAAGGAGAAAGGAAGTGAAAAAGCAGAGCATTTATTTTATAAATCATTTTCATTTTTACTACAAACTGCACGAAATTTATTAAAAACATCTATACTTTACAGACCTTAAATCAGTAAAACAGTAAATCAATAGAGGTGTTATCCTAACACGAACGTGCTTTTAGTATGCTTTTTTTAATCGCTTCTCAAATGCACTCTTAAATTTCATGATTCAATGTTTCACGAGACTTTTAGGAATGTGAGCTTTCTTACAGAAATGCATCACTGTTCAATATTAAGTTACTAAATCCTTAAAAGTTTTAGATGCTATCAATTTCTTTTGAAAGTGAAGGTAAGAAACCCGAAAGCCTCCTGTTCAGGAGTTGACAAAATCAATGCAAAAGTTGTCGAGAAAAGGCAGAAAAAAACCTATGACGAAGCTTTTCCCAAAAGAGACCATTCGGTAATGTTCAAAGAAAACTGTTGAGTTTGAGCCAACCATCAGTTCTAGTGATGAATCGGTTGGGGCGACTATGAACCCAGATTAACCTTCCTCAACTGCTCTGAAATTGAGTAATACATACCTGGCACACCAGAATTGAGCAAGAGCCAGTAAAATCTCAATCTGGCTGATGAACCACAATTTGATTCCACACATGATATTCGTACAAGAATCACAAATAGATTGTGTGCCCTGGAGCAGATGAGAAACTAAACCGTTAATAAGAATAACAATAAGATAACAAGAATAAGAGTAATAAGAATCGTTATCTATCTGCGGAAATGCAGATTGTTTAAAGAAGAGATAAAGATCGTAAGTTCATTCTCTTTCCATCGATATCTAGCATCAGTACTATTATACAATCAAGCAAACAAATTAAAGCAGAAATCAATAATTTAAGCACACAAATTAAAAATAGGCTGGTTAAAATAATATTGAAATTGCTAAATTAAATCTAAAATCTAAATTTGTTAATTTAATTTTTTAAATCTAAAAGCGTATCCTAGTAGCAGAAGCTTAAAGGAAGAAAAGGTTTCTTGTTTAACGACGAAAACCGGTACAGGATCTAATAAATATAAATATGCCTCTTACTTTCTTTGCCAATTATTCAAAGCAATTTAATATTAAGGAAACTAAATGAATATCAGAAGAAGATATTTAGGGAAGTTAAAGAAGAGTAAAACTTAAAAATAGTAATAATAATAATAATAATAATAATATAATAATAATAATAATATAATAATAATATATAATAATAATAATAATAATAATAATTAATTATATGAATATATAATAATAATAATAATAATAATAATAATATAATAATTAATAATAATTAATAATATAATAATAATAGATAATAAAAATATAATCAATTGAATTACTTTTTATTCAATATATTTATAATAATAATATAATAATAATAATAATGGTATAAATCAATTGTATGCAATATATAATAATAATATAATCATAAATACTTTTAGTATAACCTACAAATTCATAACATATAACATAAAATAATAAAAATTAATAATAATAATAATAATAATAAAATCAATAATTAATAATAATATTAATAATCTAATATTAACCAATAATAATATATAAATAATAAAACAGCAATAATAGTAAAATAAATAATACATGAATTATATAAATATATAATATAATTACATAAATAATATAATAATAATAAAATAAGTGAAATAATTAATAATAATTAATAATAATAATAATAATAATAATATATAATAATAAGTAATAATGAATAATAATAATAATAATTGTACTCAGTGTGATCGATTAGTTGTATTTGATAATTTATTTTCATAGTTTTATATTAGACAGTTAAGGGAAGTGGTCATTACAGTTGCCATTTTTTTTTCCAGTGATAAAACTATTTATAAGTTTTTTCCTTTTTAATTTTAATATTTTTATTTTTAATTTTTACAAACTTATTTTAATTGTTAAATTTTTTTTTTTAACCACAAGTACCTAAAAAACTATAAAAATGAAAAAATAAAAATATTAATCATCATTAAAATCTTTAAAATTTAAAAAACAAAAAATTATAAAAAATGAAAAGTAATTATGAATAGGTTACACCTCGACGGTTGCTGTTCATTGTTCCAGAGCTCCACTGAAATTTGTCCCATCAAGGATTTTTAAGCCAATTTTACAACTCTTTATAATCTTTCCACCACTAAATAATCCTTTTTCTTGAATAATTTCCAATCTAAGGAATTTGAAAGCTTAATTTTACAACTCCTTTTTTCTCATGATGAAGGACATAACGTATTACGATAGTACTGCCATTGTTTACTCTCGACCTAAGCGTGAGTGTTCTAGATAAATACTCATATAGAATGGTGATTGAAAGTCGGCAAGTCATAGCTGTAAAACTTAGACGCGTATAGTTTATGTAGATATGAGACATTTCACCTTCTCGTTTTCAGGACCTCATTACAAACGATTTATGTATTTCTCTTCTAGCTCCTTTTTGGCGTCTATACTAGCGATAGATATTATAGTTGGGTATACTATATGTCTTGTTATGTTTGTATATTCATAGATGTACCGAGAGAAAACATTTTTGATCTCACTTGGTAATACAATTTCATCTACTGTCTTATTTGAAATACATTAGAGTAAATATAATAAGCGTATCTCGTTGATTATTATATAAGATGTGCATCTTAAATACCGAGTAATATAAAGGTGTGTACGGGTTACTTTCACAGCCTGTGGAGTGGCGACTCACAGGAAATTGAACTTAACGGTGCTCGCAAATTAGAAGAGAAACTATTACAATACCACCATATAACGCATAGTGACAACACTAGAGAGCTTAGGGTGGCGTATGCTGAGGTTATACAGAGATAATTAAATGTCTTGTCCGAGGGTATGGATATATATACCACGAACCTATAATGCCTAGAGAACGCGCAGTTGAGGTATGTGTGAACTCGCACGCACGCCTCTATTGTCATATTGATCACTGATGCGAGAGAGACTACTTGTCTCACATAGTTCGTTGTATAAGAGGCTGTGACATTTGGGAATGTATATCATTGTATATGACTAACTTAAAGAGTATAGTTAGTAATGTGTGGGAGTTATAATATTAATAGGATATACTCGTGAGTATAGGACGTAATTAACTTTAAACAGTTTACCTCATATTAGTTATTATATTTAAAAAGATGGTGCGATAATCAGTTAATGTATGAATATCTATATACCTCTATCTACCACATATAAAGTGATTACTTAAACTCTTCTAGCAATTCCAATAGATAAAATGGAATTAAAAGAATTTCACGAGATGATGTACGAATTAACAAAAATGACTAATAGTAAGCGATGATTGCTCAAGATAGTTTATGTAATTGAATGTACTTTCAGTCTCAGTAGCTGAGAGCACTTCTTATGGATTACATGTAATATGTACTTATGTTGACATTGGTATAATTTGAAATTTAGTTCATATTAATACTGATCCAGTTGATGGTAGAGTGCTAACACTTATTATACGCAGAGCACTATTTAAACGACTAGTCTTTCTCACGAACATCTGCAACCGATGATTAGATAGTCGGTAGAGCGCTAGAGTGCTGCGTTTCTAAAGTCGAACTGCTTCGTCACTCAATATGCGTTACTCCGACAGCAGTCGCTTTTCTAGTGCTGAATCTGTTGTCTCGAGATTGGCGATGAAATAACTTCCGAGCCAAGTAATAAATCTAGTGTAGCATGCATTGGTTTTCTCAAGTAATATATCCTCACAATATATATATATATATAGCGCCACTTCATATACGGGTATATAAGCTTAAAAGCTTAAGTATATGTGTTCAAATGAATAAAAATTGGCTTAATTACTCCCAGACGAAGAATACGAGAAAAGAAGAAAAGAAAATTACTAATAATGATATTAATGAACATTAATAAACATAGGATAAGTAATACTATGTTTTGATGATAATTATGAAAGACCACACCTGCGAAACCTTAGGAAAGTCGAGATAAAGATCAAGTATGACTCTTCTGGTAGCCCTACGCTAGGCTATAATAACAATATCTATCAAAACGGCTGAGATAATTAATAATCTATGGAGTGGAACCTATTTGTTACTGATGCATGAGTACGCTTAAAATATATGGTATAATGTATATTAGGTATGTTCAGAGGTAGGTACTATTAAAGGTACAAAGGAGAAGAAAAAAGAAAGTAAAATAAATATAAGGGTTTATATACTACCAGTGAAAATAATGAGGACTATATACTAAGTTTCTAATTAGGTCAGACTAAAAAACTATATAAATAATAGCGGTCGCGGCGGTAATATAGAGTGTACACAGGAGGGCCCGCCTCTTTAGGAGGGTGATTCGGTCTCTCTCTATAATATAAAATAAAAAATAATAAAAAAAAAAAAAAAAAAAAATTTTAACGGCTAACATTTATATATATACCACGAGCCGCCACTGACTACAAGTTTTATTTAGATCAATAGACACAAAAATAGATAGATAGTTTTTATTATTATTTTGGCTAATTTAAGTAGGTAAACTCATGATAACATTATATGGATATTGAAATAATAACGTGCTAACAATAAATTTCCTCTTGCGAGTTAGGAACTGAATCCAAGTTAGCATCTTAATTGGATAAAACTGGTGATTGCTTTGTTTGAACTACTTCGTGTTATAGTGTCTAATAGGTAAATATAATTTGTCGGAGGTGCGAAATATTATGTAATATTTTTTTACTGGTCATCCAAATTGGGATCAACAATTCGTTCAGGAATATGGTATATATATTTAATATTCGAATTAGATACAACAGCCAATAGTAAAATTTTTTTGAGATGCTCAGACTAGTTTATCTATTCGTTTGGCATAAAAACTTGCCGGGCCAATAACATTTAAACATAGGTGTGTTCGGATTGTAGTCTTTGTGCCAACTCGAACGTCAGAAAATTTAAGAAATCGTGGTGGTAGAACAAGGCAAAATGCGAGATATATCCATCTGAATTTTTTGCAGCTTCATATATTATCATATTATAATTATCTTTGAGTCTATAGTGTTGTAAATTCCTACGACAATAAGCATTTCAAAATAATTAATATTTGTAAAAAAATGGTATAAATAAGCACTATTATATCTAAAAGTTCTTGCATGTATTAGTGTATATAAATGTGTATGTATATATATAACACACAAAAGTGAAAGTGACTTTATATATATTTTAATAAACACACAATAAACGAAGTTGCACAAAAAAAACCAGTGACAAAAAAAGTTTTAGAGCGGAAAAAAACTTTTAAAGGTTTAAACTTAGATGCCAATTCAATACTTCGATACAAAGATTAATTTTAAATATATCGTTTGATGAATTTCTTGATTGGTTAATAGTCTATTTAGTATGACCATCTCAATTGATAAAATATCTAACTCAAATAATTTAATACCATACTATGATAAAATAATAATAACTTATTTCAAATGATCCAAAGAAACTGATATTAAATCATAATCAGACATTGGAAACAAAATTATTAAGCGTATACAATGGAGTACCAGAATTTCAACACAGATGAGCAAATCTTAGTAACCCCCCATCATAGAGAGGTATGTAATATTCTCAGCTTGCTACCCCTCCCTAAGTGAGATCCTAACGCTGACTGGCGTATTATTTTATAGTTTTCCAATTTGCTGTATACCTTTATATATATTATACTTTCTATTATTAGTGATTATACTAACATAAGTAACTTCTATATTGCTCTCTCTTGGTGACTAGCTCTTCTTGGACAGCAGAGCCTAACGGGCCTGATTTACAAGAAATAAAAAATTTCCAAATTAATGTTGCGAGTATAGCCGCAAGTCTCACAAAGAAAGTTATTATGTATCCATTAAAGTTGAGTCTCGAAAGAATACAAACCTCATTCTGTCACGCCCCGACGCTACGAAAGGGCGCCCCTATAAAAAGTACCGCTGAAAAAACAAATAAGATATAAGTATATTAACTTATGATATACAATTTGTAGAGTTTACGTAGAGAAAGTAAATAAACTTAAAAACTTGAGAAAAAATTTAATACGAGTTCATATTACCATGTATGGATTTGACGCTCATCATATATGTTAATGAGAGCTCGCGACACTTAATAGAAATAGAGTTTAAGCAGAGACGACTTGGCATCCGAAACAAGATGAATGAAACTCACCGGCGTGATCGAAGTTTATATATTCTGATTTATGTTCTAAGAGTGATTTAGATTTAGCCACAGTATAGCATTTACATGAAGAAAACATATTCGAGAATATCTATGCCATATTAACTTTAGAAGTTATGCATAAATTCATTATCAGAGGTTATGATTCTATATTTAATAACTGTTTTACTCAAATCTATACGCATTTATATATTTCACCTATTATTAGTGATATCCGACCTTCCCGGAGCATCTGTTACATTATATATGGTAGTTAACACTATTTAAAACCATAGGACATGAGATTGTAAATCCAATTTAATATAGGTATCATAGAATACATGATACTAACGTATGAGAAATTATCTAATAGCTATCATGCATGTATACCAACGCTTGATGCTCTATGATGCGACTTACTAATGATGAGACCCTATTAGTACATTTACTACATCACTGAGGCACTTCTGCTCAACTCCCATGTATACATTAATACACGAAACAGGCATGTCCTTTAAATTGCATGATATATTGCTACACGTCCTATCAGGTATGTATACATTGATCGCACTTATGCCAATATTGATCTTATTGTAATAGTTGCTATATATATCAGTATATCTTCATCAATGGTTATCAGTTTGTTCTGGAGAGAGACTAATGTAAAGCACGCGAGAGCTGTATATAAATTGACACGCTATCGACAGACTGACTTATGCTCATCAAATAACTTAGTAGTATGGGTTTCTTCATATCGTAGCATGTCTATAATTTATCATGCGAGACCATTGTAAGTAGAGGCTATAATATGCAGGAATCCTGTGAGATAATTCTCATATTGCGGATATAGATATATCCGTCACATCACTGTATATCAGTTGAGAGCCATGATGAGACATGTATATAAATATTTGTTTATCAGAGTGTAAAGTTAGAGTGTATTATTGAAATTTTATATTCACGTGCATTAGATTATTACTTGTGTATAGAGAAAATATTACGGATAATTTTATATTATCTAAGTCTCTGCTATAGATGATAATTAGTCATCTTTTATTCAGCCTCTCATTGAGTAAAATCACACATTGTTCGAGAGGCACGGATGTCCTCGGAGCGCACAAGAGAGAGTTATGTCAAGATGTCTGCTTCACCATCCCTATGCTGAATGGAATGACGTTATTATACTCCATCAAGTGGGTATTGTTCTAGATGACTGTGGTACGTTGATGTCTCATGGCTAAGGTGTTGTATTTAGAGAAGGCTAGTGTCGCGGGGCGACCATGGCTCCACCAAGAACTCTTTCACATCAAGTGAATATGGCTTAGTTAGAGGTATTTAGGCGACACGAGGTCATATATCCACCTCGAGTCAGAGAAAATCCCGAACTATTGAGGTATATGGAGATTACGAGTGTTAAATGAGTATGAACAGAACATCCCCGAGAACTATTTGATAGCGCATCGAGGAGTATAAATTATAAGTCTAGATTGTCAGTTGTAATGTGAGGTCTTGAGGAAGCGTACCGAGTTATGTAGTATTGTGAAGAGTGTACACAGATCACGCGCCAGTTGAGTTATTTTGAGTCATTATATGGCACCATCACTTTAAAGTCTTTTATATATGCTTGAGAGCTAGAAGCTATCAAGTAAGAGTCAGATACAGATAGATATTAGGTGACTTGGAGAGAAAGTACCGATTGTACTGAGAAGATGGGTCTCTCTTATTAATGTAGTAGCTATATTCAGTAATAACACAATTTATACTATAAATGAGTATGAGAGATAGATGATGGAACCCGCTATTATATTAGAGATGAACACGCGCACACTCACTTTTACAAGCATGCGAATCAGCGACGGGACTGATGTGTTAGTTTGGTAACTTAATGGTGTAAAGAATGTTATCACTAAATAATAATTACTGTATACTAAGAGGAGCACGAAGCACTGAGGAAACGTGCAACAAGTTATAAAGAGGTTCTATAATCGAGCGCTCATGGGAAGCCTGCGTGTATGATTATACTGAATATAAATGCTGTTGTCAAAGAGCAAAGATTACTATGAAATGTAAGTTACAAATAGCACGAGACATGTTATTATCTATGACTTGAGGTCAATTTTTTATTTTCGTACGTTGTTCTATATTAGTATATTTTTTATGAATCACTGTTTAGTAGGATATAAGTCTCAATTTTTCTACAGGTTTTGGTATGGTCTATTTGAGTGAGCGATACATGAGAACGTATTGTGATGTTCATTTGAAAGTATATAGAGAGGAATAATAGCAAGCTACAAGTGGTTCCTACTACCAGAGACTCCACTCATAATAATTATAGGATTGAAATACGATAAAGTGTTAGTATATTCAAGATTTTGGAATCAGTCAATATTTAGGATGGTGAGGTACCAATTAAGGCATTAAACATATTTGTTGTTTAGAGAGGGTATGTGTGGAGGACGTTATAGAGATATTGTAAGGGCCTGTTATGGCGAAAAGGAATCCGATGGGTATTTTATAAAGCCCCAGACTACTAGCGCCACTTATGACACACTTCTCTCACTGTTATACCTTATTCATCGTTGGAACTTTATCGAGTTATGGATTGAGAGAACTCCAACTTTTAGTACTCAGGGTTCCTTAAGGTGGAGAGTACCATGAAGGTCAGGTTTAAGCCTATATTTGAGTTTAAGAAGGTCTAGGAATAAGTCTATAACCCAAATCAAAAATCTTTTGTAGTTAATTATCATTTGTCTAAATTTGTTGTAAGATTCTACAGCTATGAAAATGTTTTATTCATATATCATCTCACTCACAATACTATAATATATTAATACCTAAAATTCAATAAACGAAGAATAGATAATGAGAGAAGAAAATTAAGTGAGAGTAATAAATAAGATTATAATCTATTAAACTTAGTAACTTCAAATATTAAATAAATAATTTGAGGTGGTGCAACTATATATATAAATATTATATATATATAGAGTTAGTTTCTAGTAAAAAGACAAAGATTATTAAATACTATATATATATAGTAAAGATATTCATATTTATATAGATTAATTAATTCTGCGATTATCAGCAGTCTATTGTTTTTTAAGGGAGCCCTTGAATATATCATAATTGGTATCACTAGTTTGTAAAATTTTGGCAAGTACTAACTAACTGAGAGATTGGTGATATATTATGTATGCAGCTATGATAATTGAAACTTTGGGTATTAAATCGGTATATAGGTATTTTCTAGCATAAAATCTTAGCTTAAATCGCTCTACACACACAAGGCACATCTACCACTAATTGGCTAAATATGGTTCGTATCTGGCCTCGCCTAAACAACTAGCCTTGTCGAAAGTCACAGTTAGAAGTATAATGGATTGATTATGTGTGTGCAAGCGCCAAACACATGATCAGCTTCACTAAAAAGATGACGCCAGACTAAAGCTGCGTGTCATTAGAACGTCAGTATAAAAGTATGTTAATAACAAGGAAGAGTAGACAGAGCTTTGCATCGATTATGGAGGAGAGTAAAGAAGTTGCCGGACAGGGCATTCATATAAGTAGAGATACGAAGTGAACCTACTGCTCTAGAGGCAGGACTCACCTAAAGTAAGCGAAGGGAGTAAAAGCTGAGGAAGTCTTTGAGGTCTTGAAGCTTATACCAGTAAAGAGATAAAAGCCAAAAATCGAATGATCACTAAGAAAAGCGTCAGATGATCATGCAGAAAGATAACAGGTGTGCGTATGGTACCACAATAGAACCGCGCTACTAATAAATAAGAGGACGGAGAAAGATCCGCCAATCAGACGTAAACGAGAGAGTAGGAAAGCAATTCTTCAGATGAAAAGCTGGATGCTCCGATATTACGATATAAGCAACGATCAGACATGACGCAGTGCAGCATCTCACAGAGTGTGAGCCTGTTCAAACGAACATATCTAGCGAACGTCTTCACGCTTATGTAATCTTACAACTATCACAAACTAGGTATATATATCATTTTAATCGTACCTAGAAAATGAATATAGAAATAAACTTCCTTGAATCACTTGAAATTTCGACGCTATAGTTACAAACGTAGAACACTCGAAAATTGCACATGCACAACTAGAATAAACTCTCTAATGTTTTTCGGTAAAATGACACAGCCAGGCAAGAAGTACAAAACGATCGAATATCTACCTGTTAAGAAAAGTGAGTTAACTAAACTATATAATTGGATATACCTGGCTGGCTTTTTAAACAAGCAATAATGACTGATCAGATGCAAAATTAACCAGATTGACTGATAGAAGACTAAAGAAATACGATATGTTTGAAAAATGCAATTGTTGGACTTAAGATCATGGTATCTCTATAAACTAGAACTTCAAATCAAGTGCACGCATAAGTGGGTTAATGTATAACACTATAAGTTTAAAAACTATACACCGTCCGACGGAAGTAATATACCAATCCAGGCAGAGTAAATTATTCTAACAAGATATTATTAAGAAGTACGCTGCCAGTAAGTGATTTATTAAACCAGTACTAATATTATACGCGCGTACAAGGTTAAAATCAATACTAGGACACTCACTATATATAACTCTCTATATATCGAAATATATGTTATATGAATTTCTAGATACTCGGTGGAAAGGTACAATCTCCAATTCGAATAAGATATGTCTACTAATGAAGTTATCCACTATAACAGAGCAATCTAACTTAACAACGTCAAAATAATCTTCAAAATCCAACTATCATTATACTTAAGGGGATGCAACATTATTCGGAACTCTTGAAATAATTATATACACTGTAGATTAATGTACACACCAGTAAAAGGAGATTTAATAATCAACTCTCTGTGTTCGAAGGTAATACAATCTGGAGAAGCAACTCGATCATGATTTTAATTATGATGATTTACTACAGCAAAGTCTAGACCTCTATAGTAACATAAACCGCTCGACATATACTATCTAATATACCCACTCAAGTATTACAAAATACGGGCTTCTATGTAAACCTGAACCAAAAAAGACTCATATTCGTTCATTAAAAGAATTTAATTAAGTTACCTAAATTACCCTTTATAATTCTTTATTAAAGATATATATCTAAGATAAAGGCATGTCGATGTACGCTCATAAATTCCTCAGACGTCACAATACGCTCGGACGAATATTCTCACGAAATCCACATAAAAGAGATATATATGTCTCGGCAGACTCGATGACCTATGAACTCATCACCCGTATACCATGAAAACGCCTCACATACGTCACTCCAACTCAACCGGTACTTCCCTGACGCAAAAAAAACACCAATTAAGAAGGTAGCAGAGAACCTCTAAAGTCTATCTAAACTGACGACTCTAAACGATATATCTATCTAATATGTTACATGATCGGCATATAATATCTATGAAAATATATTGTCCAGTGTCCAGATTAACGCATCACTAGGAATTATCATATCATAAACGATTCAGCCGAGTAGAGGCCACAAAAAAGAGCCCATCTAAAGGACATAACATAAAGACTCAATACGACACCTTACTCAAAAATCAGAAGCGACTAATAAGTCAGTTGAGCAGAACTTTGATATCACAAGTTCATAGTCGGCTATTGACTTTGGTATTTGATAAACCGTGAATTCCAAGAGAGCATATTCAAGTCAAACACATAAGTAGTGCTTTAGTGTCGTTATAAAGTGAGAGGTGTTCTAACGCAAATCCACACATGACCAATACCTCACTAGATGAGGATTTACACCTATTCAAAGCCTTCCATAACCAGCAGGCAACTCAGTGGGCTCCTAATAAACGCTTCTAATCGTAAGGCATCCGGTTACCAGGCTCCGGCTTGAAGCTTCTGGCACTCCAGAGATAGGCTACGGCTCCCGAGATGATTGTCCTCGAGGATAAAAATCTCTACCATAACAGGTGATTAATAAGAAAAATAGTCCAAGACAATTGTTCACTAAGACAAAAAATGACTAGATATATTATGAATAAACCAAAAGTATAATATTACTTTCCAGAGACCAAAAGTCAAGAAAAGAGATGCAGATGAATACACGCTTAACAAAATCTACCGGAGCGTAACGGAGTGCAATGACTTATTCAGGAAAAATCGGGAGAGAATAGATGTATGATCATTCCGGGACTAAACACGGTACGGAGGAACCGCCTCGAAGTAGCTGAGTTGTCTGGAAGAAGGTGTCGCGCGATGAGAAAAATGGATAATTGTACAATTATATGAATTACAAAATTACTAAAAACAAAAAAAGATAAAATATAAACAAGTCAACGAAAAACGTCTGAAAATCATCACCACATAGCTAGATAGAAAAAACGGGGGCTGTGTCGGGAGAGAATGCCTGCGCGAGATGGACCTAGACGAAAAGTGAGAGTGACAAAATATAGTACACATACACTGGCACCTACACATACAAGAAATAATACTCACATAACCACATAAACTGTGAACGCTTATGTCTATAATCCCAATATGGAATGAAGGGGCGGCCACCCGGGGGCTGAGCCCACGCATTAAAAATGCGAGAATTCATAGTAGCCAGGAAGGCTACGTGAGATACTAAAATAAGTAGCTAAAATACATGTATGCGGTAGCAGGAGCCGATGATCTATAGGACCGATATAATCAGGCTATAACGTCTGGGCTACCTCTCGCGATCTTGCACGATCCGCACTAAATGAACATACATATGAAGTATCACACTAATATGATAGATATAGATATGTTTAATTGATTATAGGTGACTATTAATATCATGTTAATCATATATATAAATTAATAGTATTATTAAAACGACATACTTTATATTCATAAATGGAAAATTAGTATCTGGCATATTTTTCTTATTCAAATCATTTTCAGAAGACCTACCCTAATATCCGAAAGAATTCTAGTGCTTATTCAAACTGCCCTCACGCGTATCAGTTGGAGTTTTATCTAAGACCTGGGGGGCAGCAAAAACCCTCTGACTGCGACAATGTTGAGGTACGGACTGCTGGCTTGCCGACAAGAGGCCGGACCTTAAAGTTCATTTCCTGTGGTCCCCCGTGTTACCCGCGACTATCCCTCTATTTAAAATATATGAGCTAACACGTTAAAAAGGCAAAGAGTCTACAGTTTTTTTTTATTTGTATTTTTGTATACAAATATAATGCATTCAATATACGGTAGCAAAAATATGATAAAACCAGAAATAACGCTAAGAAAAATTGCACGCAGAAGTTAAAATCGCCCGCAATAAACGAGGTATCTATGGCAAGCACCTCACAGCACACAAGTACCGATTAAACATATATACCATAAGTACAAAAACTGCTCTGAGATGTGCGTGAAGCTAACAGAGTACACATGTTTTAAACTGAAAGACTGCCACGATAGTGCTTCCAAAATAAAAATATCGGCAAGCATATATACATATAAACACTAAAAAATTGTGATATAACTGATAAGTACAAATACATAAGATACTTGTACTGAACACAGCCTGATTTATATATAATAATGCAATAATATATTGTCCTATATAGAAAATATAATATAATATAAACTCGGGTAGTAGACATATAAAATCCTATAATGTATCAGGTAAGCTAGATATGTCCCTTAGTTATTATAGTATTTGTGTATATCTATATATGGGCTTGTTCTTTTATATTGGATTTTGCCATTAACCTATACGTAAATATATTCTATAATTCCTATAGATTCTCTCTAAGAGTAGAATATAACTCATACATTGCCATATTGTAAAGATAAGATTATAGCTATATGGTACAATAAACAAATATACATATAATTATAGGTATATATATGAAACACTTAATTAATTCGCATCAGATTTCCCGGCAGATTATATATTTCCTTAGTTAATGAGTACAGAATCGACAACGAGCAATATACTAACATTTTAAATATTGTCACTTTAGTTGATATATATATATATATACTATATATACTATATTCACGGGTCAGCAAAAAAACGAGCACTTTTAAGCATACACCGCTCGAGATCTCTTACATAGTAGCGTCCAAAGGCACCAATTCCGTAATCAATGCTGTTCAACGCTGCGATCGTTTCAAGACCAATAAGTGCATGACCACCGATTGCGAAGCAACAACAAACGTGGCGCGTCTCTGTAGCGCGACGTGTTTTATGACTATTGTTATTCAATTGGTGCCACTGGAAGATACCTTACCAAAGATATATTACTATTAGGAGTCAAAGATGGCGTTCCGGAAACAGAGATATTAAGTTTGAATGACTTCTTCGTCAGGTTTCCCAAGGAGCGAACCACGGATCCTAACTGAGAATTAAAAGTAAATGGAAATTGTAAATCAATACACTGGATTTAGCAAAATAATATTAGAGCACTATAAAATTAAAGAGAAAGAGACTGAGAAACTACTTATTTTTTTTGTTATTATTATTCAAAATACAATTTGAGAAAAGAAACTAAGTCTACACTTTATAAGATGTCTTTATAAATAAATTATTATATCAATGACTAATATTTATATTTAGGGGACTGAAATTACAAAATAATAAAAAATGTGAATAAAATCTTAAAAGAAAATGAGACAGAAAAAAAATTAAATAAGTAAATTGATCTAACGTGTTCAATGCTGTCAGCATAGAGAAAATTCATTTTATATTCATTCTTCTTAAACTGCGCTGATAATGCCGCTAGCCGAACTAAGGCTTCTACAACTGATCCTCGAAATGTGTACCTAAGGGATAAGAAAAATATTAGTTATCATGAAATTATCATTCCTTAAATGGGAAAAGATAATTTAAAATCTAACTCCTGTGATAACAATTTATTTACAACACTTAAGTTAATCAATTTTCTCTACATAACGTTTTTGCTACATAAAACATGCGGACTAAAGAAAACTCAAAACATGGAGAATAAAGACGTCGCGAGATGTTTGCAAGTTCTTTTTTCGCATCCCGCGGATGCGGATGGACGGGGATGTTTGAATTTAACATCCGCGGATGCGGAAGTTTATATAATATAATATATTATGATATATATATATGTATTATATATATATACTATAATGATTATTATATATATATATTATATATATTATATACATTCAACTGTATATATTATAATTACATATACATATAAAATATATAGCATTTCAATTATTTCTCCAGGAATATATATTATATATAACTATATATATATATATATATATATATATTTATATATATATATATATATATATATATATATACGGATAGTATAATATATTACTATAGTATATATGAGTTATATATATTATATATATATATTATACTATAATATATATAAGGTATATTTATATAATATTAATATAATCTGAAGTGATGATATTAGTTACGAGCTTAGCAGCAGTATTTCTTATTAGATCATTGAAGTTGTTACCATTCTAGGGTCGGACGGGAACCCAACTTCAAATGCACCCCACGCAACCTCTTTACCCTCAAACCTTCGTCCTTAAATTGACAAAAGATTTTACAATGCGAAATCTATATTCCTTTTGCACTAGTATGGAAATTCAAATAAAGGAAAGTTGTGCTTGAGAAACATCAATTTTGTTTCTAGCCTTTCTGGCTGAGAGTCTGTTGCCCTCTTTTCATCGATAAATTAAAACCCAGCATTGCTAAATTACTCTACTCACTTTTGGAACACTACAGTTTGGAGGACAGGCCAAGTATATCTTGCAAGTTTTACTTAAGCCGTAACGTGAACAGTTTTGGCTTAACTTTGCCAACCAGCCCGTATATGGATCCTATACTTTGTGTCCTAAGTCGTTTTTCCTTGTGATGAGTTTCATACATTTGCACTACATTTTGGTAGCGTGTGTTTCTTCATCCACTTAATTGACTGTAAGAAATTCTTCTCCAGATGATCTGTTATTGATTTGCTTTGTAGAAGGTGTTTGGTTTCTGTAGATTTCGTTTTTTTCCATTTAATGGGGTGGGGCGAATTAATGGAGCTATTCGGATTGAAGGTTTTTTCACACTGGCAACACAAAGGGAACGATTTTAAGCGTTGGTTTCGCCTAAACCACTTGTGTCACAAAAAACTTGCCTTAAAACGGGGATCTTAAGTAAGTTTCCAATAGAATTAAAGGTCATTTAATTTCCACATGAACAAAGCGTTTTTCTATGCTCTAGATAATTTAATCTTCTCATTCTTTTTAACACCTGTCATCATTTTCATTTGAAGATGGTTCAAAATGCTTACTTAGCGTTGAGATTAATGGCATTACATCGGAGCCAGAAGCTGTAGAGGCGCGCTGATTTTTTTTGGTATTTCTTCAAATGGTTAATAGCTTTATGTGATATGATGTCATTTTCAATATTAGTAAGAATTTTAACTTTGGAATACAAACTGGTGTACAAAGCAAGAGTTCTTTGAGCCGTACCATTCTTTCCATCATATGATATATACTTATTTCAGCGAGTTGGGAGCGTCTTTGGAAACAGTTAAAGATATTGGAATTATCAAGCCGTTTTTGAATTGGCTTCAACTCATTTTTGATTTTTCATTTTCATTTTCAGATTCATCTTAAGTATTTTTTATTTAATAAAATTCTTTATCAAATGCTCGACAATACATATCCGGCGCAACAATCGCAAGGCAAGCGCGATGCGGGATGCGGATCTTTAATAAATGTGGCGGATGTGGATGCGGATGCGGATGCAGATGTTGCCTGCATCTATATATATATATAATATATATATATATCTATATATATATATCTATATAATATATATATATTATAATTACTATATATATATATATAATATATATATAATATATAATATTAATATAATAAATAATATAATATAATATAATATAATATAATATAATATAATATAATATATGGCTAAATAAAAAAAAAAAAAAACAATCACACCAAACGTATAATTCATAATTGAACAGAAAGTGGCAAACTTAACGCTTATATCTTTCATTTAATTAACTAACTTCTGGGAAAAAAGCTAAGATTTTGGTGCATGCGCCATCGAATAAAAATGAGTCATTTTATGATTGTCAAGGTAGCCGCTTACTTAGCTATGTTATATATCATTTTTGCATAAAAAACTCTGATTTATAAATTAAACTAAAGAAATTATATTATCAGCTTCATCAGGTTTGAAGTAGTATTTTTAAAAATGTCAAATTCAAGTTAAAAACTGGAGCATAATTTGTTAATCTAACTATAAATAAATAATAAATTCATAATTATTTAAAATTAATTTAAAAGAATACTATATGCATCATCAGTTGCATTTGGGTAAGCGGCACTTACCTAGCATACCCTGAATGCATGCCTCTGGTCTGCAATAAGAGGTATAGATCTAAGGTACAATGTGTTCAGATGGATAATCTTAGAGGTTTGTTAGTTGTGAGGATTAATTGATAAAATAAGGAATAAACTCATTAGAGAGTTGTGTGGTGTCAAGAAAGGCCTAAATGAGAGAATAAACGAGAGTACATTGAGATGGTTTTTTCGTATGGAAAAGATGGATTAAAGTCGGTTGGTTAAGCAGATGTATAGTGGCGAGTGTGCTGGAAATCGACGACTGGGAGACCGAAGAAAAGTGTATTGAGTTAGTAAAGGAATGCCTGAAGAAGAGGAATGTAAGTTTTCCAGAGGTGAGAAGAATGGTGCATATAGTAGTGAATGGCGGGGTTTTGTGAGGGGGTATGGCTGTGGACCTGATCCAGGAGATAAACCCCACATTAACGAGATAACACAGTGAGGGTTCGTCACAGTCTTGTGAAACCTTGGGTAGATTTTTCTGACTGCAACAAGTTCTCACTTCTCACTTGAGTCATGTTCTTCTACAACTTTTCTGTTTCCGGTAATGCGACGCACCTCACCCCCAATCTGAGAAAAAGAGGTGGATGATGGTAATCATATATATATTAGTGATGGAACGAAGCTGAATTTTTGCATAACCGCGGTTGCGGTTTTTTTGCGGCTCCAAAAATTTTCAACAACCGCGGTTGCGGTTTTTTTTGCGGTTCTTAAATTTTTCAACAACCGCGGTTGCAGTTGTGCAGTAAAAACAAAATATAACAATTGCTTTGTTTATTATTATTATTATTATTATTATTATTATTATTATTATTATTATTATTATTATTATTATTATTATTATTATTATTATTATTATTATTATATTTTGCTAGACTTCATCAAACTTTTTAGAGATTTACTCTCCCGTGTGTCTTTCATACAAAGGTGC